>JAGTTF010005801.1:18307-37256 GCA_019095985.1 Streblospio benedicti
ATGGGTGTTAGCATGCTGATTTGGGAGGCACGTTTGATGCCCTGGGGCGAAATTCAGCTGCGTAGCTCTTATTTGTGAAAACTCTTTTTTTTTTTTTAAATTCAAAAAATGGGGAGACACCCCCAAATGCCGCCCAATTTCGCCCAGAATAGCAGCCTCAAACTAGCTCAATGCGGCCAGTGGCGTGGGTCCAAGTGCCACGGCCGTGTAGGCTGGGGTCTTAGCTTCAAAACGAGCCATTATCCATTGCAATAGAACACGTAGTTCTCGACTGGCGTTCGATACCATGAGGCCGCTCCCACCCGGCGTTTGCCGAGCGGCGGGAGAGCGGGCGAAGGACACGTACTTTGTGGGGGCGATATCTCAGTCAATATTGGGAGCACGATGGTCTGGGTTAAACGACGTGGTAGCTCGTAACTTCTAGATGAATCTGCACTTGTCACTTTTTCTTCTAGCCCCGTGGGTTGTCGAGAAAAACGGCCGTTTCGCCGACCCCCGTTAGCGGTTTTTTGGCCAAAAAGTGTCCTATTTTCGATTTTTACGACTTCATAACTGGAAATATATTTGATATATCAAAATAATTTTTATTGCAATGTACTCCTGATACATAGAACGTATGCCAAACTTAAAATTAACACAATCCAAGAGATATTGATTTACCTATTATCTTGATAAATCAATAGTTGGTTCTAAGTTTTTTATTTACCAGTACAAATACACAAACAGAAATAGGAAGTCTAGATCTAACTAGTATAATATAAATATTTGTGTTGTTGCCAATGTTGGTATTCCACATGCATGGGCCATGGCCTACCCCGGGCCCAGATCTTTCTAGTACCACGCCGTGGTACCCATGGTCCATGGGTTGAAATAATTCAAACACCCACGTCTACATTAGACGTCAGACTCATAGACATACTCAAATATTGGTAATTCTCAAGTTACTGCCAATAATTTGATAACTGGCACTGCCAATATAACATGAATACGTCTAAACATTGCAAGTGAAGCACCAGGAATGAAAGGAGGAGACCTTGTGAGAATTGTGTGAACGACACTATCACAATGGTGGACCCTTGAAGGCATTTCTCGACCACCGGAAGATGCAACCAGCATGGAAGCAGCTCTGATCTTCCTCCTACAGTGCTGGCTGCTTTGCTGCACTGCTTGCCCCCTCCTTGTTATAATGGTGGTACTTGTGTCTATGGAGGAATAGTGTCGGGTGTTTACTGCGGTTGTCGATTGGGTTATGAGGGAAATGATTGTGAGGTAAACATAGATGATTGCAACAGCACTCCCTGTCAAAAACGGTGGCACGTGTACGGATGGAATCGCCAGTTATATATGCACGTGTAGAGACGGGCTTGAAGGAAAAAATTGTCAGCTTGATCCACGTCTCAGATGTAGCAGCCAGCCCTGCCAGAACGGTGGCTACTGCCAGAACGAACGGATATATCGAATGTGCAGTTGTTTGCCAGGTTATGAGGGAACTGTTTGTGATGTTGACAGAGATGAATGCGACAGCCATCCCTGTCAAAACGGTGGAACCTGTACAGATGGAATCAATGGCTATGTGTGTGTTTGTGAACTAGGTATTGAAGGCACTAACTGTGAGGTTTTCACAAATGAATGTGCCAGCGAACCCTGTCAACATGGTGGTCAGTGTATCAATAGAATCGGCCATTACACATGCAGATGTACGTCTGGTTATGAGGGAACAAATTGTGAATTAGACACCACAGACTTGGACAGCAGCTGTGCCAGTAGACCATGTCAACATGAAGGCGGCACATGCTCTGTTGAAACTGGCAACACTTACACTTGCATTTGCAAATCAGGATTTGAAGGCACTGAGTGTGATGGGGGGGTAATCCCAGCAGCAATCCTTGTAAAAATGGTGCTACGTGATGTCTCACACACTGTACACTGATGTTCTTTCTCCCCCCTGTGTGGATTGTCATGATCTACTCTAGATCTAGACTATATAGAAGCCTATGTACAAAAATGTTGCCATTCAGCAACACACCAATATAAGTAGCAGACACAACGCAAACAGCTTGCTCTCCTATGTATGAGCAACTGAAATTTTTTCACTTTCTACTATGCTTTGAGGCCCATTATGTCTAAAATGAATATTGATCAAGTTCGATGGTTTGTGTCAACTGTGCACCGTGGACGGCACTCCCGCCTGGCCGGGCCTCCCGGGGAAATGTCGCCCCACCGCCGGGCCGCACTTCGCCGCGCTGGGAGCGAGGCGGGCCGGCCGGAGGGGCACACATCAGAGAGATTTGTGGGGAATTCATGCTATACACGTACATGGATCCAAACACGTGAGAATGTAAATTTGATGGATTACACACACACACTGCCCTCTATTCCCCTTATAACTGTAGTATTTAGCAAGACGTGATATCTCAGGGGAGGACATTCTTAAGACCGATGATCTGCAATCCGTTTCTCCCCAAAAGAACCTGGGTTGCAACAGTAATGTTGTGTAATGGATGGAGTGTTTGAGACTGGTCATTTTTAGTGCCAGAAACACAAGGATTGGATGAGAAATCACATCTTGAAAGAGTTTTCACTAGTTTATGGCCACTGTGAGGGGAATGGGTGTTAGCATGCTGATTTGGGAGGCACGTTTGATGCCCTGGGGGCGAAATTCAGCTGCGTAGCTCTTATTTGTGAAAACTCTTTTTTTTTTTTTTTAAATTCAAAAAATGGGGGAGACACCCCCAAATGCCGTCCAATTTCGCCCAGAATAGCAGCCTCAAACTAGCTCAATGCGGCCAGTGGCGTGGGTCCAAGTGCCACGGCCGTGTAGGCTGGGGTCTTAGCTTCAAAACGAGCCATTATCCATTGCAATAGAACACGTAGTTCTCGACTGGCGTTCGATACCGCGAGGCCGCTCCCACCCGGCGTTTGCCGAGCGGCGGGGAGAGCGGGCGAAGGACACGTACTTTGTGGGGGCGATATCTCAGTCAATATTGGGAGCTCGATGGTCTGGTTTGAACGACGTGGTAGCTCGTAATTTCGAGATGAATCTGCACTTGTCACTTTTTTTCTTCTAGCCCCATGGGTTGTCGAGAAAAAACGGCCGTTTCGCCGACCCCCGTTAGCGGTTTTTTGGCCAAAAAGTGTCCTATTTTTCGATTTTTACGACTTCATAACTGGAAATATATTTGATATATCAAAATAATTTTTATTGCAATGTACTCCTGAGACATAGAACGTATGCCAAACTTAAAATTAACACAATCCAAGAGATATTGATTTACCTATTATCTTGATAAATCAATAGTTGGTTCTAAGTTTTTTATTTACCAGTACAAATACACAAACAGAAATAGGAAGTCTAGATCTAACTAGTATAATATAAATATTTGTGTTGTTGCCAATGTTGGTATTCCACATGCATGGGCCATGGCCTAGCCATTGGCCCAGATCTTTCTAGTACCACGCCGTGGTACCCATGGTCCATGGGTTGAAATAATTCAAACACCCACGTCTACATTAGACGTCAGACTCATAGACATACTCAAATATTGGTAATTCTCAAGTTACTGCCAATAATTTGATCACTGGCACTGCCAATATAACATGAATACGTCTAAACATTGCAAGTGAAGCACCAGGAATGAAAGGAGGAGGCCCTTGTGAGAATTGTGTGAACGACACTATCACAATGGTGGACCCTTGAAGGCATTTCTCGACCATTCCGGAAGATGCAACCAGCATGGAAGCAGCTCTGATCTTCCTCCTCCAGTGCTGGCTGCTTTGCTGCACTGCTTGCCCTCCTTGTTATAATGGTGGTACTTGTGTCTATGCAGGAATAGTGTCGGGTGTTTACTGCGGTTGTCGATTGGGTTATGAGGGAAATGATTGTGAGGTAAACATAGATGATTGCAACAGCACTCCCTGTCAAAAACGGTGGGCGTGTACGGATGGAATCGCCAGTTATATATGCACGTGTAGAGACGGGCTTGAAGGAAAAAATTGTCAGCTTGATCCACGTCTCAGATGTAGCAGCCAGCCCTGCCAGAACGGTGGCTACTGCCAGAACGAACGGATATATCGAATGTGCAGTTGTTTGCCAGGTTATGAGGGAACTGTTTGTGATGTTGACAGAGATGAATGCGACAGCCATCCCTGTCAAAACGGTGGAACCTGTACAGATGGAATCAATGGCTATGTGTGTGTTTGTGAATTAGGTATTGAAGGCACTAACTGTGAGGTTTTCACAAATGAATGTGCCAGCGAACCCTGTCAACATGGTGGTCAGTGTATCAATAGAATCGGCCATTACACATGCAGATGTACGTCTGGTTATGAGGGAACAAATTGTGAATTAGACACCACAGACTTGGACAGCAGCTGTGCCAGTAGACCGTGTCAACATGAAGGCACATGCTCTGTTGAAACTGGCAATGGGTTTACACTTGCATTTGCAAATCAGGATTTGAAGGCACTGAGTGTGATGGGGGTAATCCCAGCAGCAGCATTTTGTAAAAATGGTGCTACGTGATGTCTCACACACTGTACACTGATGTTCTTTCTCCCCCCTGTGTGGATTGTCATGATCTACTCTAGATCTAGATCTATATAGAAGCCTATGTACAAAAAAATGTTGCCATTCAGCAACACACCAATATAAGTAGCAGACACAACGCAAACAGCTTGCTCTCCTATGTATGAGCAACTGAAATTTTTTCACTTTCTACTATGCCCTGAGGCCCATTATGTCTAAAATGAATATTGATCAAGTTTGATGGTTTGTGTGAACTGTGCACTGTGACGGCGCTCTCGCCTGGCCGGCGCCTCCCGGGAAATGTCGCCGCGCCGCCGGGCCGCACGTCGCCGCGCTGGGAGCGAGGCGGGCCGGCCGGAGGGGCACACATCAGAGAGATTTGTGGGGAATTCATGCTATACACGTACATGGATTCAAACACGTGAGAATGTAAATTTGATGGATTACACACACACACTGCCCTCTATTCCCCTTATAACTGTAGTATTTAGCAAGACGTGATCTTTCAGGGTAGGACATTCTTAAGACCGATGACCTGCAATGCGTTTCTCCCCAAAAGAAGCTGGGTTTCAACACTTATGTTGTGTAATGGATGGAGTGTTTGAGACTGGTCATTTTAGTGCCAGAAACACAAGGATTGGATGAGATATCACGTTTTGAAAGAGTTTTCCCTAGTTTATGGCCACTCTCAGGGGAATGGGTGTTAAATTGCTGATTTAGAAGGCACGTTTGATGCACTGGGGCGAAATTCAGCTGCGTAGCTCTTATTGGTGAAAACTCTTTTTTTTTTTTAAATTCAAAAAAATCGGGGAGACACCCCCAAATGCCGTCCAATTTCGCCCAGAATAGCAGCCTCAAACTAGCTCAATGCGGCCAGTGGCGTGGGTCCAAGTGCCACGGCCGTGTAGGCTGGGGTCTTAGCTTCAAAACGAGCCATTATCCATTGCAATAGAACACGTAGTTCTCGACTGGCGTTCGATACCGCGAGGCCGCTCCCACCCGGCGTTTGCCGAGCGGCGGAGAGCGGGCGAAGGACACGTATTTTGTGGGGGCGATATCTCAGTCAATATTGGGAGCTCGATGGTCTGGTTTGAACGACGTGGTAGCTCGTAATTTCGAGATGAATCTGCACTTGTCACTTTTTCTTCTAGCCCCATGGGTTGTCGAGAAAAACGGCCGTTTCGCCGACCCCGTTAGCGGTTTTTTTGGCCAAAAAGTGTCCTATTTTCGATTTTTACGACTTCATAACTGGAAATATATTTGATATATCAAAATAATTTTTATTGCAATGTACTCCTGAGACATAGAACGTATGCCAAACTTAAAATTAACACAATCCATGAGACTTTTTGAGAAAAGAACATCAGTGTACAGTGATAAATCAATAGTTGGTTTAAATTTTTTTATTTACCAGTTCAAATACACAAACAGAAATAGGAAGTTAGTGCCTAACTACCTAATATACAAACACATTTGCCATTGATTCCATCTGTTGGTATTCCACCGTTTTGACAGGGATGGCTGTCGCATTCATCTCTGTCAACATCACAAACAGTTCCCTCATAACCTGGCAAACAACTGCACATTCGACATTATATCCGTCAGACTCTGGCAGTAGCCAAATATTTCTGGCAGGGCTGGCTGCTACACCTGATCACGTGGATCAAGCTCACAATATTTCCTTCAAGCCCGTCTAAACATTGCATATATAACTGGCGATTCCAGGAATGAACGTGCCACCGTTTTGACAGGGAGTGCTGTTGCAATCATCTATGTTTACCTCACAATCATTTCCCTCATAACCCAATCGACAAGCGCAGTAAACACCCGACACTATTCCTCCATAGACACAAGTACCACCAGTAACTGGGAGGGCAAGCAGTGCAGCAAAGCAGCCAGCACTGGAGGAGGAAGATCAGAGCTGCTTCCAATAGTGCTTCTTCCGGTTGTCGAGAAATGCCTTCAAGGGTCCACCATTGTGACAGTGTAAACACAGATGATTCACAAGGGCTCCTCCTTTCATTCCTGGTGCTTCACTTGCAATGTTTAGACGTATCCATGTTATATTGGCAGTGCCAGTGATCAAATTATTGGCAAAAACTTGAGAATTACCAATATTTGAGTATGTCTATGAGTCTGACGTCTAATGTAGACGTGGGTGTTTGAATTATTTCAACCCATGGACCATGGGTTGTTTGGCGTGGTACTAGAAAGATCTGTTTGGGATAGGCCATGGCCCATGCATGTGGAATACCAACATTGGCAACAACACAAATATTTATATTATACTAGTTAGATCTAGACTTCCTATTTCTGTTTGTGTATTTGTACTGGTAAATAAAAAAACTTAGAACCAACTATTGATTTATCAAGATAATAGGTAAATCAATATCTCTATTGGAACGTAAAATATTGATTTTCCTTTACTATCTTCATAACGTCGACATGTGAAAGAAACAAGCTACTAGTAGGCTACAAACGCCCCTGAGATGGTGACACAGAAGGTACTTTTTTTAGTGCTCAAGGTTTATGGGTTGATTCTTATGTGAAAATGTCTGCTGGATTCAAACATGGTATTCTATGTACAAAAATGTTGCCATTCACCATGCATTTTGATAGAAAAAAAACAGCTAATCACTATGTTATATGCAGTGATAGGATACATGCTGAAATAGAGTGGATAGTACACAAGGTAGTAATGTCAGAGAGGTGGCTGCTGTCATGTTCATCATCTGTGCCATGCAGACAACACACCACTATAAGTGGCAGACACAATGCAAACAGCTTGTTCTCCTATGTATGAGCAACTGAAATTTTGTCACTTTCTACTATGACCTGAGGCCCATTATGTCTAAAATGAATATTGATCAAGTTTGATGGTTTGTGTCAACTGTGCACCGTGACGGCGCTCCCGCCTGGCCGGCGCCTCCCGGGAAATGTCGCCGCGCCGCCGGGCCGCACTTTGCCGTGCTGGGAGCGAGGCCGGCCGGCCGGAGGGGCACACATCAGAGAGATTTGTGGGGAATTCATGCTATACACGTACATGGATCCAAACACGTGAGAATGTAAATTTGATGGATTACACACACACACTGCCCTCTATTCCCCTTATAACTGTAGTATTTAGCAAGATGTGATATCTCAGGGGATCACATTCTTAAGACCGATGACCTGCAATGCGTTTCTCCCCAAAAGAACCTGGGTTGCAACAGTAATGCTGTTGTGTAATGGATGGAGTGTTTGAGACTGGTCATTTTTAGTGCCAGAAACACAAGGATTGGATGAGAAATCACATTTTGAAAGAGTTTTCCCTAGTTTATGGCCACTCTGAGGGGAATGGGTGTTAGCATGCTGATTTAGAAGGCACGTTTGATGCACTGGGGCGAAATTCAGCTGCGTAGCTCTTATTTGTGAAAACTCTTTTTTTTTTAAATTCAAAAAAATCGGGGAGACACCCCCAAATGCCGTCCAATTTCGCCCAGAATAGCAGCCTCAAACTAGCTCAATGCGGCCAGGGGCGTGGGTCCAAGTGCCACGGCCGTGTAGGCTGGGGTCTTAGCTTCAAAACGAGCCATTATCCATTGCAATAGAACACGTAGTTCTCGACTGGCGTTCGATACCGCTGAGGGAGGCCGCTCCACACCGGCGTTTGCCGAGCGGCGGGAGAGCGGGCGAAGGACACGTACTTTGTGGGGGCGATATCTCAGTCAATATTGGGAGCACGATGGTCTGGTTTGAACGACGTGGTAGCTCGTAATTTCGAGATGAATCTGCACTTGTCACTTTTTCTTCTAGCCCCATGGGTTGTCGAGAAAAAACGGGCGTTTCGCCGACCCCGTTAGCGGTTTTTGGCCAAAAAGTGTCCTATTTTCGATTTTTACGACTTCATAACTGGAAATATATTTGATATATCAAAATAATTTTTATTGCAATGTACTCCTGAGACATAGAACGTATGCCAAACTTAAAATTAACACAATCCATGACCTCCGACTTTTTGTGGAGAACATCAAAGAGGACACTTTCTTTTTTGTAATTTTGACTGTTACGCCTTCATATATTGTGTGCAGCATGCAGAGTAATGAATTTATGCAGGACTGTACTCTTTTTTTGAGGCATTTTGACTGTTTTGACCATGCGCTTGTAAAGTTGGTCTTCATTATATTGTTTGTGTAATTTGTGCCCCCCAAAACCTCACAAGTCTGTGGTGTCTAATTCCTTCCCTCATAACCCTAATCTGCACAATGGCCGATTCTATTGATACATGACCACCATGTTGACAGGGTTTCCATTCTGAAAACCTCACAGTTAGTGCCTTCAATACCTAATTTAGCCATTGATTCCATGTTCGATTCATCTCTGTCAACATCACAAACAGTTCCCTCATAACCTGGCAAACAACTGCACATTCGATATATCCGTTCGTTCTGGCAGTAGCCACCGTTCTGGCAGGGCTGGCTGCTACACCTGAGACGTGGATCAAGCTGACAATTTTTCCTTCAAACCCGTCTCTCTACCGTGCATATATAACTGGCGATTCCATCCGTACACGTGCCACCGTTTTGACAGGGAGTGCTGTTGCAATCATCTATGTTTACCTCACACCCAGCTTCCCTTATAACCAATCGACAAGCGAGATGATCATGTCGACAATATCGCTCTGGGCTGTAGCAAATTCACAACGGTGTGGGGTTATAGGTTAGAACTAGCAATCATCTCGCAGTAGAGGCTGCACGGTCTGGTTTCAGCCTGCAAGGACTCCAGTAGATGTGGAGGGGATTTTTACATACATTAAAAACTTCTTAAACTTTATATCAATAAGAATATTCTTACATTGTGCTACCTGGTGGTGTTTGTGCCCTTGGACCTAGGACTTTGCTGAATGCATCATTAATATGAATCGAATGTCTGAAATACTTGTCAACACAGTAAGTTTTCCCAGCCAATATCTCATTTACCTTCATTATCTCCACATTTCTCCATCAGAATAGACTGGTCTCAGGTTTTTATTCTTATTCACTGAAATCTCTGCAGATCTCAGTGTTTAAATTTAATATGATATTTGAATAGTTGTGAATCAAGGATCTTTTAATACAGTTTCTGTTACCCTCTTACTCGGATTTTGTTTTACATTTGCAATTTGTTTAATTTTAGACGACACAGATGGGCTCATTGTTGGTTTTTATACTACTTATTCTTTGTGTTTGGAGATAATATTTTGGTTAATGACGTAATTTACATATCCTGCATCTCTTATTCCTCTATTGTTGCACATTATCCTTGCTTGTTTTTCTACATGTTTAAGCCCAATTTGGTTCTTAACTAATCTGTCTAAAAAGTTGAAAGTGGCAGTACTCTGTTGTACTACGAGCTGCATGTTTCCTGTCTCTGTCATCATCCTCGCCAACCAAAATTTTATGGTCTCCAAACACACAGAATAAGTAGTATTAAAACCAACAAGGATTTTGGTTTGTATAGTTATTTGCCAGATGATTATGTATTTTCATATTTATCAGTATCATCAACAACTAAGAGTTTGATATTCTAGTGAAGATTCATATATCCGGTATATGTATATAAAATATACAGTTTATTACTTTAAACCAAAATATATATACAAGAAACCTTGTAAGCTTTCACCCATACTTTGGGCTTCCTCAGACTGTCAATATTACAAAGATAAAAAGTCTGAACAATCCTACAGGATTAAGAAGCTGTTGTTTGCAGACCCGGGGATGAGAGCGTTGCTGGTGGCATCCACTTCCACGGGTTCATCCTCGTCAGCGACTGCCTCCTTCTCCAGGTCTTCCATCGGCGGGGCAGGTGGAGACTGCTGCAATATCTAGGTCTTGTTGATGAGCTTATCTGTGTTTGTCCCACACAAACACAGATAAGAGTATAAACAAGGTGAATCCAGCACTATTTGACCTTTTAACTCATCAGCAGGCAGGGTGATCATCAGCAGGCGATATTAAAGGTATATAACTTTCTAATCCATTCCTCGCCCATAGATCCAGCATGGTCTGGCTCAGAGCTGAAAGGAGGGCCGGGTTATTGATTTATGTCAAGGGACTTTATATATGAAACTTTATGCTTTGTACCGACAAGAATGTACGTTACATTGTACTAACTGGTGACGTTTGTGTGTTTTGAACCTGTCACTTTGCTCAATGCATTATGAATATAAACTGAATTGCTAAAATACTTACCAATACTCCATTTTCCTCATTGTTTTTATTTTCCTTCATCTTCCGACCGACCTGAATGTGCCCCACTGGCCCCACCGCTTGCTACGGGCCTGCACAATTTATTTCAAACTGCAGTAAATAAATTAACACCTTTATGGATATCATAAATTACAGCTGATCAACATTTAGTTCTTTCTGTGATAAGAAAGTTCAGTCAGCACAACGAAGACACTGTAGCCAACAATTCCAAATCGTCAGCGGTTTCACTCCCAGTTGACGATCTCTTAATTTGTCGTTCATTTTCGACTTTTTCTCGCAGAGCTGTGATGAAGGCAGGCTCAGTCAGGCAGCCCGGCTTGTAATGATCTTTTCTGCTTCTAAAGTATTCTGCCTGAACCTGAGTGAAATCCAGGCCACACTTCTCTATGATGTACCAGGAAGACAGTGGCGACGGTTGTTTTGTAGAAGATAGGCTACCTGTCCGACTGTTAATCGTGTTCCTATATGCATCCACTCCAACTTCCCATTTTGCTAAGTTTGCTTTTCCAGTTTCCAAAATCTAAGAAGCATCTGTTAATTTTCCTGTGTAAGTTTGCTTTTTGCAGTTTTCCCTCCACGATCAACTGGTCAAGCACCAGACGCTCACCTCTGAGGGACTGCAAGGTGACCTCCTGTGAGATGCTCTCTCGGGCAGACTCTTCCTCTGCCTGTGGGAAAGTGATTGGTGTCCCCCTCCCCCCTTATCTGTATATGTTCATCCTAATTTTCTTATCTCATAGTGTGATCATGTTGTGACAATATCGTTCTGGGCTGTAGCAAATTCACAACGGTGGGGTTATAGGTTAGAACTAGCAATCATCTCGCGGTAGAGGCTGCACGGTCTGGTTTCAGCCTGCAAGGACTCTGGTAGATGTGGAGGGGCTTTTACATACTTTAAAACTTCTTAAACTTTATATCAATAAGAATATTCTTACATTGTGCTACCTGGTGATGTTTGTGCCCTTGGACCTAGGACTTTGCTGAATGCATCATTAATATGAATCGAATGTCTGAAATATTTACCAACACAGTCGTTTGATGTTTTGTAGGTGGTCGGAACTTTCAGTAAGTTTTCCCAGCCAATATCTCATTTACCTTCATTATCTCCACATTTCTCCATCAGAATAGACTGGTCTCAGGTTTTTATTCTTATTCACTGAAATCTTTTGCAGATCTCAGTGTTTAAATTCAATATGATATTTGAATAGTTGTGAATCAAGGATCTTTTAATGCAGTTTCTCTTACCCTCTTACTCCCATTTTGTTTTACATTTGCAATTTGTTTAATTTTAGACGACAGATGGTCTCATTGTTGGTTTTTATACTACTTATTCTGTGTGTTTGGAGACGATAACATTTTGGTTAATGACGTAATTTACATATCCTTCATCTCTTATTCCTCTATTGTTGCACATTATCCTTGCTTGTTTTTTTACATGTTTAAGTCCAATTTGGTTCTTAACTAACCTGTCTAAAAAGTTGAAAGTGGCAGTTCTCTGTTGTACTCTGAGCTGCATGTTTCCGGTCTCCGTCACCAACTCGTCAACTAAAATTTTATTGTTTCCAAACACACAGAATAAGTAGTATGAAAACCAACAAGGATTTTGGTTTGTATAGTTATTTGCCAGATGATTATATATCTTCATCTTTATCAGTATCATCAACAACTAAGAGTTTGATATTCTAGTGAAGATTCATATATCCGGTATATGTACATAAAATATACAGTTTATTACTTTAAACCAAAATATATATACAAGAAACCTTGTAAGCTTTCACCCATACTTTGGGCTTCCTCAGACTGTCAATATTACAAAGATAAAAGTCTGAACAATCCTACAGGATTAAGAAGCTGTTGTTTGCAGACCCGGGGATGAGAGCGTTGCTGGTGGCATCCACTTCCACGGGTTCATCCTCGTCAGCGACTGCCTCTTTCTCCAGGTCTTCCATCGGCGGGGCGGGTGGAGACTGCTGTGTTCATCTGCTGCCAGTCTTGGAGTTGCTGCTCTTCCATTCTCTTCTTTGGCAATGTGCTAAGCTTTGCAAAGAAGGTTGTTCCACACACTAGGGAGGTTGTATCATCCACGATCACTATTGAGAGTTACAATCTATATGTAAACGTGCTAACAATAACAAGTATGAACATAAAATATAGTAGCTTTGTTCTTTCAACTTCATAAGATTGATCATGCTTCGTTCCAAACCAAAAACCAATGGATCCAAAACACATTCGCATAACTTCATTTCTTTATAACAGTACAACTAACTAATCTTATACACAACACAATATGAATTTAAAAAAAGTACAATTATGAAAGATGTGACTATGGTTTACGTACTATAGTCATGTAGATCTTGTTACGAGAAAATTTAGGTCTTGTTACGAGAAAATATAGATCTATTGCATAAAAAGCAAGAGTATATACAAGGTGAACTATTGAAATGAAAGTATACATTATCATTTTGATTTGACACATTGGTGGCCACTTTCTGTCAAACAAATATAAATATATTAGCAGAACTATAACAAGACGAACATGAAAGATTCTGCTATTATCGCACCTCTTCCTCTCGTACTATACAAACATTTCTATTCATGTTCTGATTTAAATCCATGTCAATATTCAGCGTTGATTGATTTTTGAGACTGACTTTTCTAGGTTATTTTTTCAAATAGGGAATTTTTACATTTTAAAGGTAATCCTTTAAGGTGTCAATCAGGGTCAATATTGAAATAAATGTATAATATTCATATATGTTCTTCCCAATTTTCTTACCGCATAGTCGAACTCCATCTTTACGGTAGATAGATAGTGCCTGCTCAAATAAACTCTGGACTTTACATTGTGGGTGATGTTGTTACCAAAGTTGTCGGCCAAAGCATTTTTTGATTTCTGTGAAAGATTTTGAAAATACCAGATACTCATGCATGGTCTTGTTCTGGGGTCAGGCCTCATATTTTAAAACCAGGGGAGCTTAAAGTTCCCAGAAGTGGCAATCAGACATAGCAGTGTTGTATGGCACACTTTTCAGCATCGTGTATATTTTAGTTTTACATGGTGTTTCAATTTAGAATTTTTCACTTCTTCTGTCATGTAAATCTGAAATTGAACTTAATACCTCTATTGTCCAGCTGCTGTTTATCTCTTGGATTGCATTATTTCCTGGCAGAAGGTGGTCTTGCTTCTCCTGAAGTGGGCATGGCTGGTCACCACTGTCTCATGTTTCCTTCTCAAATTGAGGCAGAAGCCTCCGCCAAACCTTATCGGACCCACTTTATTCTTCAGAACATCTCCCTCTATTTACAGTTTATTTTATGTATCCACTAACGTCCTATTGTTATTGACATAAAATAAAGTGGTTACAAATGTATTCTTATACAGGGAAGTTCAGGGTATAGTTGAAAATTATTGTTGGGCAACTAAACTGGCCACTAGTATATTTATCTTTATATCACGTCTTTTACATATAACCCGGATTGAAATGTTTTATGGCAATGGACATAAAGTATATAAAACAATACATATGTATAATCATTAAAAACATAATATTCATAAGAGATGTTTAGTAACAATTATCGTCCACATAAAACCAAATTGCGAGATTCATTTCTAGTCATTCTTTAAAACATGCAAATACAAATGTGCACTATTATTCACATGTGATCAGAATGCAACAACAATTTCTGTTAAAGCAAGTGTCCATGGATAATGTGACCTTAATAACGGCGTATCCATAAAAATATATTGTAAAGTTCAAAGGTTGTAAGACAGGTAGGAGCAGCGACAGGTGCTCTAGTCAGGTGGCTGCTTTTTGTGATTATTCCTGGACAAGCTTCGGTGGCCCCCAGAACCTAACATCCCACCGATGGACAGATCTGCCCATAAGACATAGGACGTTGCTGCCAGCAGCTCGCGTAAGTTGACCTGTTTACCAGTGAGGCGGTGTAACAGCCACTCCTCCCTGGCAAGGTCCGTCTGGGCGATGTCTTGCAGCCGCACCTGGACATTACAGCACTTTGGGGCGCTCGTGACCAGTTGGTGATCGCCCCCCGCCCCACAGCCTGCGCAGCCGACGGCCCGGAGCCCTGGATGTGGCCGAGCAGCTCGCAGGAACGCCTCCGTGCGGCGGTGGCTGCATACCCTCCAGAAGTGCTTCTCCACGGCTCGGACGGTGGCCGGCAGGCGCGGGCCGCGTTGTACAGGGCGAGCACGTCCAAGTCGGGACGCTTGCAGTTGTGGTTGTCCTCGATGGTCAAGGACAAACTTTGGTCCACGGCCTTTATGAGAGTGTCTGGCGAGATAGGCGGCTAGGTCCGCCAGCAGAAGGCAGTCGACGGTGGGCAGCTTGACTGGCTTGCCGTGCGTGCGGCAAAGTGCAGGGAGTGGCTCTTGTAGTTGTCACTGATTCAGCTCCAATACTCGCCATCTGCAGTGACTATTTCCATGTCCCTCAGACTTTGGTAAACGGTGTAAAAATGCATGTCTTCTGGACGTATTCTAGACCAAAATGATGAGATGGTGCTGCTGTGACGTTCATTTTGGTCGAACCTGGTTTTTAACGTCTTAGATTTTTCCCCGGACTGATCTGTATGTGTGGGCTTGCAGTAGATCTTTAACTTAAGGCTGCCATCTTCCTTCGTCAATGTAGATGTGTCCAAGAATTCCAGCTTGCCATTATCTTCTCCTTCTGCAGTAAACTTTACACCAGGATCCTGAGTATTCAGATGGTCCGTGAACGCTGGCATATGTAGTCTAGTTTTGTGTGTGTGTTTACATGACTGTACCACCAGTGGGGAGAGTGAGGTCTACTTTAACATCTTACGAGCTGCCGGTGACGTCACACCACCATCACGTGATGAACTTCTTCAAATAATATTTTTAATCATTGATTAACTGCTGTAGCAAAACGTGTGAGATGGTGCTGCTGGGACGTTCATTTTGGTCGAACCTGGTTTTTTAATGTCTTAGATTTTTCCCCGGACTGACCTCTATGTGTGGGCTTGCAGTAGATCTTTAACTTAAGGCTGCCATCTTCCTTCGTCAACGTAGATGTGGCCAAGAATGCCAGCTCGCCATTATCTTCTCCTTCTGCTGTAAACTTTACACCGGGATCCTGAGTATTCAGATGGTCCGTGAATGCTGGCATATATAGAGTCTAGTTTTGTGCATGTGTGTTTACATGACTGTACTACCAGTGGGGAGGGGGAGGTCTACTCTAACATCTTCCCAGCCGCCGGTGACGTCACACCACCATCACGTGACGAACTTCTTTAAATAATATTCTTAATCATTGATTAACTGCTGTCTATTAATTTGTTTATTTATGTTAATGGTTGATTATCTGTTTGTGTATGTGTTGGAGTAGAGGCACAAATTTGACAAAGTAGTCTAGCTGTTGAAGTTAAATTTCCTGCTTAGAACACCCTACTTTTTCTGAGTGCACATATTAGGTTGTTGGTTCTGTATACTGTGTGCCATTTTATTATGGCGTAGATAATAGACAATCAAGCAACAAGTTATTTTATTCACCTTCTTCACGTTGGGCAACAGACAGCATCCGGTCTAGTTCAACATTGATATTGATAACCATTTTTTAGGTCTTTTCAGACTTTGCCCGTATACGTTTATGGGGCATTTATTCTTTGCCCTTTCTTCAAAATATTTTAACTCGTTTCTTTGCCCTTTTTCAATTCTTGCAGTGACTTTTTTTTTTTTTTTTTTACTTTTATTAAACCAATACACATTTCACAGATAATCAAAAGCTGTAAATTATCATCAGCCCTACATCGTACCCAGTCATAATTGCATGCGTATTGTGCATATAGTAATCAATAAAATGAAACCACAGTTATCTCCTTATCACCATTCTAGCCTGACCCACGCCTGGTCAAAGTTGGACCTCAAGTGGAAGTCATGACTCTATAACCCACAAACTTGAACCCCTTCTTTCTCGGTCACTTGTCGACGTATCTAAACAAATGATATATGAAACTGCATATACCCTTAAAACTCGTTTTATTAGAGTCAGCCCACAATTTTCGTTGGTTATATGGCAAGGTCTACAAATTCTTTACATTTAACAATTAAACATACACCCAATGAGTCATGTCTAACAACATAGAAATCTTACGACAGGCAAAATACCCTATAGTACAAGAGAAATAACTCACCACGAAAGCATGAGGATATTACTTCTACATTTCATTGAAAAGAAAATTATCCTTTTAAAGCTACTTAAAGTAATACGGGTTTCTACTGTGAGTAAATACCAACCCGTTACTGTCTACACTGGAATACATTGCGTTAGAAGTCACACTGACTCTCAATGTTTGTTTACGTCTAGAGACACCCCCACCCCCGGACCTACCGTAGCTACATAAGTCGGTGTGTGTGTGTGTGTGGGGGGGGGGATCTAGATCTAGATGTAAACAATCATTGGGGCTCCGTCACTGTGATACGATTATTCGATTCTCTCATCTTTTGGAGTCACAACTAATGAAGCATGATGCAGTTTATCTTCATAAAATAAACGAGGGTGTTGTGATGGAAAATCTTTCAACTCTGTCCATGATCCACTGATATTCGCGGGGAAAACACCTTCCAACAGGCGCCATTCGTGTTTGTCCACATCAAAATGACGATAAGTACATGCGTTTGTGCGCACGGCTTCTGTACAGGCAAGCAATTTACCGTGGAGCACAAATGGTGTAAACGCCAGTATGCAATTAATGCTACACGTGTCCACCAGTGTCCAACCATGTTTTGTGTCAATGTCGTACATGTAGCAAGAAACTGTAGCCTGCTTGTCTTCCCCTATAAACGCACACGTCATATAAATTTTGTTTCCTGCTGAAAACAAACATGGAGAGGCATTGAAATCATTCGTGAGACCAGTTAGATACTCCCAAGTGTCAAATTCAGTATCAAATTTGTATAAAAACATATCCGTAATAGCATCGAAGTCATCACAATCGTATTCAGGTTCATTCCTGCCTAAAATGTAGATACTCTTCTGCACCACAACTGACGAGAAAATCTCCATTTCAAGGGGTATCATTGAGTGACTCGTCCAATTCATATTATAGGTATCCAGGCAAAGAACAGATGTTCTCCACGTTTCTATCCTTTTCCCAGTGTCAACTGCTTTTTTAAGTACCCTCTCGTTTGCGTCATTCATTGTGCGTTCATAACAAGAACCTCCAATAACAAACATTTTTGCACCAACCATTACACACGTATGTCCATATCTTTCCTCCATCATGTTAGGAGCTTCCAGTTTCAAATTGAAATAAATATCATACACATAGACCTTTTGTGATAGCTGGTAGTTTGTAGCATTCTTTGTAGCTGATAGCTGCTCTCGACCACCTGAGAATAGAATACCTCTTGGGGTTACGCACAATGTTGGGTCATGAACATCGAACGGAAAGTCAGTTACTTTTAGTGGAAAAGTGCTTTCAAATGAAACAAAATACAACAGTCTTTTGTCTTTTGATCTGAATGTTTTATCATATGTCTCGATTAAAATTACGTCCTTAACATAATGGCGGTGCCGTTGAAGCACATTAGCAATCTTTTCACGAACACCTCTCTTCAAATCAGTATCCATGCATGTAGTAACTTCTGGGCGTTCGTTACTAGACGTATCTCTATCATTGTCATTATCTAGTAAACCTACGTATTTCTTCAAATTGATTGGCAACAATTTTTCATCTCCGATTATCTCTTTTATACTATCCAAATATTCAGCAAGAAATTCAAATCTAACACAATCAAACACCGTCCCATTAGAGTCAAGTCTCATATTTTTATCACAGCTCCACCACATCCAAGCTGCAGCGAAAACCTCGACTTCACCCCATCGCAAATTATCACTTGTGAGTTCGCTGGTAATTTCGCGTAAAGATAAACTTCGAAAATGTTCAGAATTATGTATTGAGGTCAAGAGTTCATTGAATACCTTTATGGGGCATTTATTCTTTGCCCTTTCTTCAAAATATTTTAACTTGTTTCTTTGCCCTTTTACAAATTCTAGCAGTGACTTGAGCAGTTTCACTGCCGTATTTAGTGGTACACACTTATTTTGAAGAGATAAACTAGTTCGTTGAAATCTTTCTAAAATGACATTCCACAATTCTAATAAAATTTAGTCTTTTTAGCATTCCCTTGCCTTCAGCCATACAGTCTCTTGGCTGG
>JAGTTF010005802.1:0-22177 GCA_019095985.1 Streblospio benedicti
AAAAAATGAGGCATTCTTGGAAAATTGCTGCAAACAGATTTTATTTGTTATTTGTTTCGCGGCAAAGACTGTGTTAAATAAGAGTAACACATAGTTTTTATTAGGTTTGGGAAATTTCTGTGAACTCTCCACAGTGAAAACCGAACAAAGGCTGTTTCTCCTTATTTGTACAGATAAACTTGTTATTGTGTCATCTTTGATTGCTTTGTGCATTGCTCCAATCCATGCACTTGGAATATATCCTATTGGATTGCCATCAAAATTCACAAGTATGGCATTTTTGTCTACTGGATTGCTTGGTTCTGCTTCCAATGTTAGATTTACCACTTCTCTCCGGCTTAAGCTTCTGTTAAGTTTTTTAAGTGGTCTTGAGCGCCAGCTATATATGTGGATCCGGCTAATGTAAAGGTAACCATATCCTGTCCATTGTCTTCACTGTCAATTGTCAGGTTTTCCTGTAGTGATTTGGTGAGTTCTATAGACGGAGTATCCTGCTCGAACATTATAGAAGTTGCCACTGTTTTTCGACAGTGACATCCAGAAATGGACTCCAGTTTCAGAAGTGGCATTCCCATCACTGGTTGAATGTCTGGTCGTTTTAGTGGCATTGCAGCTACCATAATGGCACCAAATGTAGGGTGGACGCTACACTCATGTATGAGTGTTAACGAGACTTCTAGAGATAAAAAAATTCTCAAAATGTGCAGGCCAGCAATATACATTAACTTTTTAATTTGGTAGACCAAACTATTTATTTTGTCTACTTAAATATTTGTACAAGTGGTCATAGCTATACTAGACTAGACCAAAATTGGCCAGTGAAAAGTTACAAGAAAGCGGTCAAATTCCCAAGGCCGGAGGCACGGGATTAAAGCTGTGAAGGGTCTGGGGGGAATTTCTTAGGAAAATTTGAAATTTAGAAGATAAAAGAAGCTGGTGCATTCTCAGACAAAAATTAAAGGCCAAATGTACATTGAAAAATTTTGTACTTGTTTGCTGGTAATTTTTTTTTTTTTGTACCAAACTGACTATTTCAGAGCTGCTATTAATATTTGTGTGTTCTTTTAAACCTTTTATTTTCAACCTGTTTGGCCACGCTTTCATTCATTGAAATTATTTTTGCATGGCAGGAGATTGGGAGGCCTGATTAATGTTCTTCTGAATTTTCATTGAAAATTTTGATGAGCCTGGATAATTTTTGTTTTGAATTTGAATTTTTCAAGTTTCATTAATTTGCTTCCATCCATCATGGCACTTTGCCCAGCATAAACATTTTGTATCCTTGTGGGCTTTGCACAGTTTACAAAGCATAATATCACCTTCAACTTTGAGCCATGATGAAAGCCAAGCATCCATTTAGATAAAATGTTTTAGCTACTAGTAACTTGAGTAGAAGTCAAAGTAGCTGTGCTACACTAGTTGGGGTAGTAGAAGTAAAAGTAGCTGTGACAGGTTATGTGATGTGATGTGATACAGGTGTGAGGCCTAGCTGAATACTTTCTACGGGTAGTGGTAAAAGCTATAGTAGACTAGTAGCAGCAGAATTCGAAACTGTGTGTGTGTGTTGTGGACCACTACCTGAGAAACAATGACGTAGGGCTTGTATGGAACTGTTGAACCAGTAGATGACAGCAATTGTTGCAACACGAGGCAACTTTAAAGTAGTGTGGCTTGAATTTGTTGGTACCCAGCTACTGACCGACCTGCATTTTTCTTTGTTCAACTGACACGGCAGGTGCAAAAACAAAACTTAAATTTGCTTGGCAATTTGGGGCTTTTGCTTCAAACAGCTCCTAGGTTTGCTTGACCAGGTGAGTGGCCATCTGGCCTTTTGGATGACTCCCCTAGCGGCTATCCCTACCGGATGAGCACATCAAGTTCAAATCGCGCGGTGATAACGCTTCCCCATGTTCGCGACGACGTCTTTGCAAATCACATGCATCTCATTCTCTAAATTCATGCTTGCCTGATTCCATTCACTTATCTCCATGAAATTGCATCCATGTAAGGTTGATTAATGAGGTAGCTAGATGAACTTCCTTACCATTAATAATGTCTTTCTCTATGGCAGTCGGGATTCTCACAATGGTTCGGTGTGAGTAATTTATTCTCTAAATTCAAGTCTGCCTCACTCGATTCCTGAACTTTTTGAGCACTGCCTGTCCCTCACTCTGTTTATTACCATATATATGTGCGCAGTGTCTGAATATCGCAATTTCTTACAAAGCACATCAAGTTCTACATGCAATTAAAGAAAGCAGCAACCCATTTTTTTAAGATGTTATACCAACCACAAGGGAGTAAACATTCTTCCCAATCAATGACGATATTCTGTCATAGATCACCAATGAAACAAGAATCACAGTTATGGACATTTATTAGAAGAAATCACTTGCCTTCTACATTTTGATTATCCTCACTATCCAACAAGACGATTTCATTAACATGAACAACGATTCGTTGCCAACCATTCAGAAGACTACAATAATATGAAACACCTAACTAACTATCCATTTAACAGATATGCCATAAAACTAATCACTAGAAGTTTATCCACACAAAATGCAGTTCTCAGCGCTCGATATATCCTCCTGTTTGTAGCACCTTTCACGATGTGATCCCATCAAGTCAATGTCATTAAGTTATTGATGGCACAATTCACATCTACAGTCGCAAACGGTCACGTCAATCTTATGTCGCCGCTTCATATGGTCAACAACATCCTTCACCCTGCAGGCTCTACGTGAAACCCAGCACTTGTTCTGCGCTGGTATTGGTTGAGTTGTGTATCGGTTTTACTGTTTGAAAGAAACAACGAATGTTTATAATACAACGCACTACGACCAACTTTATTAAATAAAATTACATGTTACATAAACAAATCTATACATTAAAAAACACTTTAAATACACTGTATATATTAAATCATACCTTATTATCACACATATAAATCAAGTTCCAAATAGTAAACTCTACACTACTACACACTACACATACAATATGAGAGATTGAGACAATACTTGAATATTCATCACCCTTTCTGCACTGAGGGCGGGTGGTGGGAGAAAATAATTTTTACATGTGATATGTTCGAATCTGAGGAGCGAGTGAGGTTACAGCTGGTCTCCTGACACGTGTGGTAGACACGGGGTGTGGGGAACCAGTGGGGAACGGCTCCGGGGATTCCGGCCGCAGAATTAGAGGATTCCAATTCTTATCAAATCTTTATAAGATCTCCGACTTTAGTCATGCCCATGACAGTGTCCATAGTCAATTTGGAATTTCTCGAGACTTGGGATGATGCAAAACAGTTGCTTTTTTGAAATTTAGACTGTGAATGTGACTGAGACTGTGACAGTGCTAAAAGCATCCACGCCTAACTTTTGGACATTTACCGTTTACTCATATGACTTAAATTACTTTTTTAGGAAATTAGCTTGTTCCCAAAATAAGCTGACAACGGTGGCCAGTGACAGAAATGGAATTGACTCTTGATCCATGGCTGAGGGAATTAAACACTCCAGGAGCCTTTATACTGGACATTCACCATAGCTGCTCTAGCAACTTTAATACATTGTCATTAGTAAATGATTTAAGTCTTGTGTACAAGAACAATATCATTGTGTGAATTTTTTTGTGAAGAGATCCTTTGTTTATCACTGTTTGACCTTATCCTGTATCTATTTGAAATTTCATGAATGTATCTTTACTTGAAGTGTTGTAAACACTGGTGCTCTTCGATGCAATGTGTAAACTAATTAATGTTAATATTCATAAAATAAATGTTACTGCTGAATATGAGGGTATTCTTTTCCCTAAAGCATAGGAACACACCGTTTGTCAATGATCAAATTCATCCTACCCTGCACACACTATGTTTAGTTGCCCCCTTTTCACTTCCAATGCTCAATAAGTTAAGTGTTTGCCGGACATGGTATTGTATATGCCCACACCCGCCCAACCCCCTCACACCATGTGGCTGAGTCCCTCCTCCTCCCTTGCAGCCCTGTGCTAGCTGCTGGGCTTCGCCGCCTGCCTCTTCCTGCTGTACTCCCTGATGCAGCCTGTGGTGATCGAGTACACGTCTGCAGCCTCCGTCAACCTCAACCTCCTGTCAGCTGACTTCTACGCGCTCCTTGTCGGACTCTACGTGTTCAAGGATCAGGTAACAACGCACGCACTTAGTAATATGTTCGATGTTCATTTTCATTCATAATCTAGTTTTAATACTGCACTTTGAACTTATTTTTCAGTGAAAGCTCACCTGAATCTTTCGAACATTCTCCTGTCCTTTTGCATTGTGGAAAAAGGACATGAGAATGTCCGAAAGCTTCAGGTGCAATAATGAAATAATTTTTTTTTGATTGTCAATAATGAAATAGAATTTTTTTGCCAAGTAGATTGTCAATAATGAAATAGAATTTTTTTTGCCAAGTAGATTGTCAATAATGAAATAGAATTTTTTTGCCAAGTAGATTGTCAATAGTGAAATACAGTAGAATCTGCTTATTACAAAACAGCTATATACGATATAACCCCTTTTTACGATATCGTCATTGCTTCTGGGCGAAATTCACTATCATTCACTATCATTCCTGTCCTGACAACACAGATACCTGTCTCGGACGATAGGATGGTTACTTATAGTGGCCCTGAACAACTTGTTGCTTAATAAAGTGATATTCTAGCATTTTAAACCCTGTCTTCAGCTATGCCAATATTTAGGCCAGGAATCCTAGATGGTTTATAATGGTCAACCCGAACTAATTCGAACACGAATGAAAACTGCACAATGCATTTCAGTTTAGTCCCAATATTCACCAAAAAAAAGTCCCAGAGCTGAACTCTATGGGGAAATATGAAAAATCCAAGATGGCCGCCTCCAACCAATGAAAAATCATACAATTCATGAAAATGGCCAGTTTATGTCCTATTTTAATGTATAATATATCAGAAAGTAGGTTATAATGGTCAAGGAGTAAGATTCTCTCAAAATGAATGATGATATGCCAACCAAAAATCAATAAATCCAAGATGGCCGTCTCCCACTGGGAAAAAATCATACAGGTCACAGAAATGGTCAATTTTTGTCCAATTTTAATGTATAATACATCAAAATGTAGGTTTTAATGATCAAGGAGTACAGTATTGTTTTCTAAAAATGAATGGTGTCATGGTCACAAATAATCAATAAATCCAAGATGGCTGACATTGACTATTGAAAATTCGTATCTGTCAAGAATATGCTTATTTATTTTGTGCTAGATTAGGTGTAATACACCAAATTGTAGTTTATAGTTGTCAAGGAATATGATCATTGTAATTATAAACATTACCATAGCAATCAAAACTACTAAATTCAAAATGGCTACCATTTTCCATATGAAAATCGCAAAAACCTCTCAATGTTTTTATAATACCTTACACATAGACATGAATTGTAAAATCACTTTCTAAAACTCTTTTATGTATTAATGTTGACAAGTAACAAGTAAAAATATCATGTTTGCAAATGACAAAACACTGCTTCAGATGTTGAAGGGTAGTGCATTAACCTCCAAAGTTTGGTTATTCACATATGTTTTAAAAAAAGCCTTCTCACCAGCCGTTAAGATTTCTTGTTTTTGAAAAACATCTGCACAGTTCATGAATTCTTCATCATCATTCATTCAAGCATATTTGATGTGCTTATGTGTACTCCAAGTCTTAAAAGTGCTGTTGTTGCAGTTTCTTAATCATAAAATTGTGAGAATGAAAAGTTAAAATGCAGCACCTAATTATCTGAGCCATGATTATAATTGTTTTATTGTCTATGGGTCCTTGGTTCATAATATATGAGTCAAAAGAGAGCCCATGTGGCGAGCGGTGCATTGTGACTAGAAATTGTAACTGTTTTATTTTGCTATTAAATTCAATAGTGAATGACACTTTTATAAACAAATGTTATGATGAAATGGGACATTTCATTTCATATTCAAAATCATAATGATATATCTTCAATTGTATTTTTCAATTTAACAAATTAGCAAAATTAGAAGAAAATTAAACATTGAGTTATATTATATATTATAATATTTCTTATATCAGGGAGTGCTAAGAATTTTAAAGACGCAATTATTACAGGATATATATAATCAACATTGCAAGGATATTACATTATCGTGATTAGTTCATTTAAGTCACTTGATTAAGTTGTGCAGAAGTTTCATATTAGTTTTGAAAAATTCAGATGCAATGGCAATCCACAGTGATGTATTGTGGTAAGCTTTATTTTTAAAGTATGATTTCTTAACAATAATGTTACACTGCTGTGTCAATTGCTGGCTGCTTTACCGTCTCCACCGTTGGAAATACATGGCACTCAGGCCCTGTCTTTAGTAACCATCTATCTATAAGTTAGATCTTTCAACTGTTCCTTGATGCCACCGTGCCACTGGAAAGTTAACAAGTGAATTTTCTCTGAGCATTAATTGACTATTTTTGATGTTACATATGTCATGGTTCATATTCTAAAACGGTACTGTGTTTGTAACATGATTTGTGAGGACTTACACTTATTTGACTTATTTCACCTAAAATATAGTCAGATTTCTAAAGACGGTTCCTTCATAATTTTGTAGTGGTTTTGAACATGTAAGACAATATTAAAAGACATCTAGTTTTTCCTTTACTGTTCCAGCTGCTGGACTGTTTCACGATCCCCCCCGGTCCTCATGCTGTCGTGTCTTCCTGCGTGTGCTACACCTGGCTGCACATGGCAGGTGTGCTGGTGTGCGTGCTCGGTGTCCGTGCTCTCATCCTGGCAGACGTCTTCGTCAACAAGTACCAGTCGTCAAGTAAGCTCCTGTTTTTTTTTTACGGTTTATTGTTCTGTTTTAAAAGAGCATATTTCTTGATGACTGATGAGGCTGGCTGATGAAAAAGTTTATTTTATATCATAATAGAATCTTGACACCCTTTATTGTACCATGCAATGGAGGATGTGCACTAAACTAATATGGTAACAAACATTGTTGATGGAGAATACTACATTTCTGAAAGTACTTCCAAAATATTAGCAAAAATGCTTGTTAGTTTATGTTGGTTTTTGTGTCTAAGAATTCTATATGAAATTGTTTTATTTAGGGGGCTGCCATTTATCAAGGCCAGGGGGAAGGGGTCGGTAGGAAAAAATCTAAAATTGTAAGATTTTCAGGCTCCCCGTCTGTCCCTAATATTACAAACAATTCACAGCTCTGCCCCTTTAGTGCACCTCAGATTTTTAAGCCCTGCCACCTCCCCAATTTAAGTTGAATTTTTCACCCCCTCCCCCACACGCAATATCAGTATTCAAAATATGTTAGACCATAAGTTACTAAAAACAAACAAAAATTCATTGATAAAATTTTTGAAACACATCATTGTTTGAAACTAATCTATAATTTATTGGAAACAGATCACAAAATTTCCATCCATAATTATTCGTCATTCTGAGTGAGCATGTTTTTCCACACAGAGAAATACACGATCAAGCCTGAAAACAACGGTGACAACTTGTGTCTAATGTTAAGACTTTTGTTCATTTAAATATAGTGTAAATAATCTATACATGTTGGATACATGAACCTCCACCAAAAAATATATACAATGTTTATAAATGTCAAAAATTCATTAGTCCAGGTTGAATAATCAAAATTGCTGTTCGGCTCCATTGTCTTGTACAAATTTAGATATTTTCCTGATACTCCATTCATTTGTCTCAACTCTTGTATATGTGTTTTTCTCATCCACTATGTAAGTTAAACATAAAAAACAAATGACCATCCAAACGCCCATGGGTTTTGTCACATGAGGGGGTGGGCTGTTACATCATTTTCACGTACATCAGAATTTTCACTAATGGTCTACATTTTGATGTGGTCCAAGTTTTGGAGTGGGCCTTTCACATGGAGGACGGTTGTTGGAAAGTTACATACTGTATATACTCTGTGATATCTTAGTCTACACACACTGGAATGTTTTAAAACTGCTCACAGAACCATTGACTCCCACGGCTATAGTGAACTGATCTTCATCAACAGCAATGTTGTGTATGTACTGTCCCTCTGGTATCCTGAGCTGCTGTGTGTCCAGTGTGGTGACCAACTGACCACTCCATGAAAACACAAATACACTGACCGGGTCCCATGACACCACATACAGGTGGCGCCGGTTACACGCGATGGCATTGGAAGGACGAGGCTGAAACTGTAGTTTGTGTGTGTGGAGGAGGCGGCCGTCATGGTCGTATATACACAGGCTGCTGCTGTCATAATCCACCACTGCTGTGCCCTGTGAGTCCGGGTGTCTGCAGATGGACGTGTTCCCCACCACCACCTGACCCCGGCTGGTGGTGTGAGCGTCTGTAGCAGCTGCTTCTGCTCCAGGTCGTAGATCTCGATGGTGTGATCCTTCCAAAACGCCACCCAGTGGGTGCTCTTTGCACCAATGATGATGCCGTAGTCTTCCTGGATGGTGGAGACCAACTCCAGCTGGGAGTTCAGTATGTAACTTGGACCTTTATCATAGGCCCTTAACAGTACACAGTTATCATTGAGGATGTATTTTCTGCAATAATAGCTTAGTGTCCCAGGCAACTGATTTTGGCACAAATCAATAACTGTGTTGCTTTTGACGGCAATCTTTTTGATAATAGATTGATCTTTAAAACACACAACAGCCTCATTAGTTGTGATTCCAATGTCATAGTAACAAGCCAGCTTTATTGGTACGTCTGAAAGAAGTCTAAATCCTCGCTGTTGTTGAGTTTGCTTCCTAACATTAGCCTTGGCTACTTCAGTGTTTTTGTCCTTCTTTTTGATTGTATATGGAAAGTTATTCACATTCGGCAGCTTGAGTGTTGGTTCGGTGACATGTCCTAAATCAACAATAAAATCATCAGTGATCTTCCCAACATCAACCAACCAGAACTTTGTAGGCCAAACTGTAGACTTTTTGAAACTGGTTACAGAACTCTGCAATTCATCAAGAAAACTTTGAGCTTGTTTCAAATCTCTATCAATTTTCTGCAAATCTATTTTTTCCAAGGACTGCTGCAATTCTTGTAGATCAATTTTGGACATGAATTGGAGAATCTGAGCATGTAATTTATCATACACCTTCGAGATAGTGGCAGTGGTGTTCTGGTACCATCTATCTGCCTCCTGATGTGCCTTTTTATGCTTGGACCTGGCTTCTTTCATCAGAGAATCTCTGGACAGGACAAGTTCTTCCAGCAGTTCTTCTGTCCTCTGCTTGCCTTGCATTTTCATACTTGTCACCAGTTGACGAGTATCCTTGTGCTGTGTGCTGTATGTGGTGAGCACATCTCTCAACTTCCTTATCTTGTGTGTTTTATGGGGACCTTCGGTAATAGACACCATACAGTCAGCACACAGCGGATCTCTGCAGTCATCGCAGTATAAGTTGCACTTTTCTCCTGGATGTAGACCACAAATGATTGAACCTGGTTCTTCAGGGATCTTGTCTTTGGGAACAAAAGTCGCCTCAATTACACCTTCATCTGTGTCAACTGTAGTAAATGGAGCCAGTTGATCCAAAAGATTAACCACCATGATGTTGGTGCTAAGATTTTTAACACCACCCGGAGGAACTGTGAACTCTTTTCTGCAGTTAGGACATGTGAGTTTGTTCTTCAGCTTGGACTCATAATATCTCTGCACACAGGCCAAACAGAAGGTGTGGGAGCAGTTCAGGAGTTTGGGCAGTCGGTCGGAATCATTGTATTTCTCCAAACACAACTCACAGCGAACTAAGTCTGAAACGTTCAAGCTGGGTACTGCTGCTGTTGCCATGATGATTGATTGCTAGGAAGATTAGTGAATTTTGGAAACACTTTTCACACTATTCCAGAGAAGGAATCAATAATGAAAAAAAAATATATTGATACATAAAAGTGTGGATTATTATGTTTTGTTTTCTGACACTATTAGCCTCGCATTTATATCCAAATTGTAATATTCTCATCACTTTGTTAAACACAGCATTCAGAAGTCATATGATTCAATCCGAGGTATACTGTATGTACAGTACTGTGCTGATAACAACATGATCCGTGTGATCCGATGATAAGACGGTCAAGAGGGCACAATGTGGAAATGAACATTGAAATTGTCAAGAGAAATGTAAATACTTAATGTTTGTTTGTTTGTTTGTTTGTTAATTTATTATAGTGACAAGGTATGTACATAAAACAAAACTGACTAAATTACACAAATTGTTTAATATACTCAACCCTTCTTGGGTTTATCAGTCACCTAGTATTTTAATACTAATAAATTGACCTATCCAAATACATTACATTTACAATATATGAACATAATAGATACATAATCTATTAATAGTTTTATGAAAAGAATAATTATAAAATCATATGAACCTTTCAAAATTTCTGATATTCCACGCAGTTTGAATGAAATTGGATAAAACCTTCCATTTATTTTCCCAGAAAGATTAGTTTTTCTAAATCAGAATGAACTATTGGCTAAAATATAAATGGTTTTATTTCTCTCAATCTGCTGAATAAGTTGGACAATGAAAGATAAATTGTGCAGTTCATTTTTCTATTTTTTAATGTTACAAAATACATAATTTTCTAAATTCTAAATGATGAAAAATTTTTTACATTGGTTGCAGAAAACAGGAATTGAACAAACTTTATTTTTTCCATATCTTAAGTTATGTACATAAGTTTAGGATGCAGGTTCTGTCTAAAAAAATATTTTGTAAAATAAGTTCTAACAAAATTTAAAATTAATAATTTTTAAATGACTTGTAAAACAATTTTTTTCCTATTTCATTTTAAAATATTTTTTGAACATCTTTAAATTTTGATGTAACAGAGTTGTTACTAAGGACATAAAGGATAAATGCAAAAATCAAAGTTTATTTCTATAAAGATTTCCTTTTGGTGTCCTTGACAGTAATTCAAGCAATAATAATAATAAGATCATATAGAAATGTTTGTTTTGTCAGTCTATGATTAAAATGTTACATTGTCTGTTCCATAATGGGAAAATACATATTTTCAATAATACAACAATATTATGCATTTGATTTCTTCATTGGTTTATTGACAGTTCTTTGACTAACAATGTACCAAATGTGTGTTTCACTCAAAATGAATTGAATCTATTATAAAATTAAAAATTTAGAAAATTGATCTAAACTGGCTTTTGCAAATCACACTTTCAGCAAAATAAAAAAATTGACCACAGTTGATGGTAAGTTAACATTGACTAAAATTGAAATGGTAAAAATTTTTTATTTTATTGAAAAACATAGAATATTTGCAAATGGACCTTTTTCTGAAATGTTAGATGGCGTGCTGCTTTAAATAGCTCAATGGTATGCATAATAGTATTTAGAAGGGCTACATAACAGACAGTTTGTTTTCAGTGCAGACTAACTTAAAAGGGTTAAAGTTATTTATGGGAACTAACCAGCTAGTAAAGGGTGTAAAATCCGTTCAAAGGAGAGCTTCATGTTGGCTGGATTTGTTTGTTTATTTTATCTGTAACATCCCAGACATCCCAGCTCAACCAGTACAAATGTCAAGCATAAATTTTTTCTAAAATAAAATTTCTTGTAAATGCCATATCAGATGCATTACATATACCCATTCTAAAAAATTAGGAAAACGCCAAGTGCTGGTGAAGAAAAAAGTCTGATGCTGATGCAAATTCTGTTATTAAAATAAATACAGGCTGTACTTAGATGTGCATGGCTACATACCGTACTCAATAGTGTGTGGACCGGTTTGAGAAAATTGAGACATGGGTTAATCGGCTCTATGTCCGAATGTAACAGATTGGATTTCCGAATGTGTGCCTGTGTGAGGTGTGTGAAACGTAAGAAGAGGCCGATACTGCGACTGGATATATTGATTGGATTTGTATCAATTAGCGTTTGAAATAAAAAAATCGCGGTTTATGCATTTTCTTTTAAGTTTCACCAGCAAGGCAATTTGAACTCCCAAAAAAAAAATCAACAAAATTAATGAAATATATGGATATATATAGCTTGGGCATGAAAAATAATCAAAAAATCAATAACCGGTTTGTCAATGTCAAGGACTTGTTATGCTTAGAAAATAAAAATATAGGCGGTTATCCGGTTAACCGTCCACATACTAGTACTCAATCCATCGACCTTGCAGGTGAGAACAAGCTAGCTGGCGCCCTGCTGTGCCTGGCCGGGGCCGTGCTGTATGGCGCCGTGTGCCAGGAGTACGTCGTGCTTCAACCGCTGCCAGTTCCTCGCCATGATCGGGATCTTCGCCAGCGCCATCAACGCACTCCAGCTGTAAGTTCCACTTCCACTGTCCATTCGACAATCTAAAACTCTTGCATCCTTTAAATTACAACTAAAGCACCATTTGTTTAAGGAGGCCTACAAGCGTACATGAACATTTAGTGGAATTTACGCTATATAAATTGTATTGTATTGTAAGTTGCTGCTTTGCGCCTGCTGACCTAGATAGGCTCTTTCTTGTGCCATACTTTTCATTTGATGGCAGTTATAAGTTGCTTGTATGGGCCTCACCTAAATAGCAGGGAATGTGACTTGTTCAGTAGAACACTCGCCTTCTGTGGCGAGTGACTCAATTTACACTCGCAATGTTCAATCCAAACTAGCCATCCTTAGTTATTAAAATGTTGGATTCAAGTACTCATACTCGGCGAGTGACTTTGAATTTACACTAGCGAGGGGCGAGTGGCGAGTGTCTAATCAACGCCCTGAGACAGGCTCTTTCTTGTGCCGTACTTTTCATTTGATGGACTCGAGCTACAGTAGGACCCTCAATTAAGACCATATCTGTGAAGGGCTCCTCAATTTAATACGACATCAACAACAAACTACAAGTAAAATTTGTATATGTGGAAACTAGATGGGATTTTTCTCACTAATCATACTGTAATTTTCATGTGGCAAACTCAAATAAGACAAATGGCAAAAGAAAGAAAAATGCAATAAACTGGTAAAGTACATTGATGTTAGTGACAGATGCTAGCATGCTATTGAATTTTTTTTTGAAAGCTGTTAGTTTCAATGTACAAAGTATTACATTGCATTGACTGAATTATGTGAAACTTTTATGTTACATGACATCTGGTAAATGTTTGATTTCAGTGCAATTTTGGAAAGGAACGAAGTTGCTCAAGTAGATTTTGCCAATTATGAAGTTGGTAAGTAAACACTTACTCTAATAATACTTTTTTCTTAATTCCCATATGTTTTATTGTTTTGTCCAATTTTGTTGCTGGGACTTTTTTGCTCCGTTGACACTAGTGGTTCATCCTCCATCTGTTGTGCTGTTTTTAACATGTCCACCTGGTTACCCCCCAGTCAGACAGTCTTTCTGCTCTGTTTGGCTGCTATTCTGTTGGTAATGTTTCGTGTTTCTTGTATTATCTGATTTTGATTCCAGTGATGTGATTTCATGACATTCATATCCATTTACATCTGTTTCAAGTGGTAGAAATTAAGTTTTATAGCAGATTTTTTTGTATCTGAAATATTTTAATCGATAGATTTAATTATAATTTTTTTTTATCCTCTTTTCTGATCAGCAACTATCGTATGGTCTTATTTAAATACAGCTTCTAATTACTCCTTTATTAATGACTCCTGGTCAATTAGAGGCTTGTATAATATCGTTGACCCGTCTATAGTCGCGTCAAAACAAAGATTACACATTCTATAACAGATAACTGTATTGAAATTATGTATATATGCGAAGATCTCGGTCAGATTTCTAATGTGGTCTTTCACTGATCCACCAGATTCCAGTTTTGTGTTGTACAATTTTCTCCGCAAGCCCAGCTTATTTGCCCAAAACTTATGTTGGAATTGTCCTCTTTGGGTTTCCCATATTACTTTTGGATCCTCTGGCTCTCCCAACAAGTAGAGAAGCGAGGGCTCTACTGCCAGCACTACGATGTACAATCAGCTGTCGGTTTCCAGCCACAGTGATTCACAAACTAATCTCTTTCGAAGTCACTTCCGTAGTTTAGTTCTATAGTTCTGGGCCCATAACCTATTGAAATTATGTACATGTATGTAAAGTGTAAAATATTCACGCAGACAGTAAACACAACTAACTACAATGACTTGTTGAAAACCGGAAACTGATTTATTTGTTGATAAACAAAAGGTCTAGTACAATCCAGAACATTTTGTTCCTTGTTAAAATTTGAGTTTTACATTAGTGTGTCTGGCCGTGATGCACTGGCAAAGACACTGGCACTGTGAGACTTTATTTCATGTTTTTGTGACTCATTTTCCCTGGACTGCCTCATGGCTCTAGTTGACAATACTGGATTGCATAAAATTCGGGCCTCAACACTGATGATATCAGCAAATTCAGCGAATGTTGGGTATCTTCTCTCTTCATTTAGAATGCCATCCACCTTCCTGGTCCTTCTTGACACTAGGAACCCTGGTAACTTTCTCACTAATTTCTGGTTTTCCTTGCAGTCATTCAATATAGACAGATCTGGAATGTGTGACATTGCATCTTTACATGCATTGAGGAAGTCAGCAAACATCTGAAGAGAATCACCATCATTGCCCTTAATATCTGGCCAACTTGCAAGCTTCTGTCTGTATGCTTCAAGGAGTAGAAATGGATGATTATATCTTCTTTCCAGAACATTCCAGGAAGCAATATAGGAATCCTGTGTAGAGCTGTAGAAGAAACCTTCAACTGCCTTCTTTGCCTTGCCTCCTAGATATCTCTTCAGGTAGTACATCTTATCTGCTGAAGATAGACCCTTGTTTTCAATGAGTAGCTTGAAATTCATTTTCCATCCATGGTATTCCAGCATGTTACCTGTGAAGACTGCTCTGGTGCGTTGCAGGTTGAGGTTGAGACCTTGTATGAGAGCAGCACTGAAATCATTCACATTGAAGGCATTGTTGTTAACATTGGCATGTACATTAGTATCAACACCTTGTGCTCCCAACACATCATTAAGATGAGCTCCTGCACAATAACCACCAACATTTGTACATGTCTGTAAAGTGTAAAATATTCACGCAGACAGTAAACACAACAAACTACAATGACTTGTTGAAAACCGGAAACTGATTTATTTGTTGATAAACAAAATGTCTAGTACAATCCAGAACATTTTGTTCCTTGTTAAAATTTGAGTTTTACATTAGTCCCAACACCTTTAGTGATAGAAATTAAGTTTTATAGCAGTTTTTTTTATATCTGAAATATTTTAATCAATAGATTTAGTTATAATGATTTTCTTATCCTCTTTTCTGATCCGCAACTCTATCGTATGGTCTTATTGGTAAAATACTATTTAATGAAAATATGTTTACACTATTACACTTGAAATGTCAAAACAGGCCCTAGTTGTGTTGCCTTCACATCAACTAACACAGTACAGTCGTCCCTGTCTTATCCGACCACCCCATCTGCAGACACAAACCGGCCGCATAAGCCAGGTGAACAAGAGACCTGTTGGGCAAAGTCATATAAAATAATCCTGTTTCGTCTGCGTTGAATTTGTCCTCTGGTTTGTATCCTTTCAACACCTGGGCGAGACGCTTAGTCCAGTCTTCAACAGTTCCTTTATCAACAGAGGCACCTTCTCCTGACACCACACTTGAGGATATGGAATGCCATTTTTGGAAAGACCCCAACCTGCTGGCTTTAAAACTACCATATCCCAGCTGAGAGGCAATGATCATTGCTTGATGTTGCAAGCAGCGACCAGTTACTGGGTAATTCCTTGGTTGAGCCATAGTAAACCAATCTTACACCTTTTCGTTCAAATCAGGACACACAAGGCATCTTGCTGTAAATGACTTGCGTAGCCTACAAAAAAAGAAAATAAATAAATAAGCAATGTTTATATGTAGTGTTCTGAAATATTAGATATGGAGGAAAGAGTTTCAAATATCATCATTGTGTTAGCAGTCATATTCCATAGTTAATAAATTGTCCTTACTTTTGATGGAGTTTGAGAGGATTTCCCCCCAGCTCCCCTCGAACTGCCACGAGTACAGGCTCTGGCCATGCCACGGTGCAAGACGGTTTGACCACCTTCTTCTCCTAAAATCCATTATGCGTTTAATGAATGATGCAAATTGGGGTTTACCAAAATATACGTTGAAATGACGATAATTCTTAATCAAATTTAAACCCAATTTCAAACAAGACAGTTGAAAAATTTGGAAGGTCAGGATCATTTTAAGTTAATGTTGAAAAAAAATAACGCTAGTGGTTACCTCCCCCGACTGTACCACAGCTTGCTTATTCACTTGTTCTGCCCGCCTTTGGTGGCACCCATTCTCTGGATGTTTTTGTGTCTTTTTTGTATTTTTTTTGCATTTTCTTAGTCTTTATATATTTTTTTTTTGCATTTTCTTGTTTTGTTCATTTTAATTGTTTTATGTCGCTAACTCAGGCGTCTGCCCGGCCTACAGTGACCAGGGTGCCCCGGGAAGTAGACTGGGCACCCGCCACCTGCCCGGGCACCATTACAACCAGCTCTCCTGCCGGAGAGCGGACCCAAGTAATAGGGGGGCCAGCATGCTGGTCCCCATGTTACCCCCAGGTAGGGCGGTACGTGGCGGCCGGGGAGGCGGCCCAGGGGTCTGTAATGATGCGCCCATGGCACCATCCCTGGGGCGGCAGGTGGACCCCCAGTTGGCGGGCCTCCATTCCCGCCTGGAGCTGCCTCTGCAGCTCCTGGGTTGCTGCTCCCCCCTCCATTGCTGCTTGTTCTAAATCTAGTAACAGCGCCGGGGTGTTGTTGTTGTTGCTGCTGCGGCGTCCCGACTGGAGGTTGCAGGGGCACCGGGGCCCCTGCCACATAAGGTACCCCCTGGAGAAGGGGGGAGAGGGGTAGTCTGGCTGGGGGGCTGTATGGGCCCCAGCCCATTTTGTCAATCATGGCTTGAGCCATCTCTCCAAAGTTCTACAATAGAAAGGGGGTCACCATTAATTCCCTTCATCTAGAACTATGTACACTATGCAATTTTTATTCATACGGTCTCCTGGAGTAAAACTCTCTTTTTGTTTATTTTATTTATTTTTATAACATTACATTTTCTCACAAAAACCCTCACGATTCCCATTGCACAGGGAAAAGGAGAGCTCATTTAACTAGTTTTAACCATCATCTAATGTCAAATTTTTTAATTTTTTTTTGTCATCACTCCTATAAACCTCTTAGTCACATCATCTTGAATGACATTGTATATAAGCTCATGAGTCCTCTGTCCCATGGCCTATCATGCAAATTTACTGTTTTTCTATTCTATACATGCGCTTTTTAATTTTGTTAATAACGTCAAACTCAATTTTTCTTTTGGCCCAGGCGTACCATCTCTGCTATGTAAGCAGTGTGTTGGGCAATTTCTTCAGGGGGCGTTAGGATGCCCTCTACGATCATTTTCATTGCCCCCTCTACCCATTGCAAGGCCCCAATGTTGTCCAGCTTGACTGTGGCTAGATCCTTCCCTTTGGGAAGAAACTTGGAGCCATTGGGCAGTTCTATGGCTTCATCCTCATCTACCTCCTTCCCATTTCTTATCATAGTGACAAAGTTAGGAACACTCAGATGGGATTTACCTGGTTGGGAGATACCATTGCGCCTGTGGGTTTCCAGAGATAACAGGTAGATTCTAGACCAAGAGAAATGAGCTGTGATGTAGAGCAAACATGGGTTTAGACACCAAGATCATGGCTCTAGGTGGACTAGATCAGATTTTATAATACTATCTCTATTTCATGGCAGCCATTTTGAAAATGGCTGAAACGGAGGGGTTGCTCCCAATTCTGCGATGGTGGCACGTTATGGTCATGTCGGGACATCCCAATGAACAAATTGGTATGTGTCGCGGAGGGTCCTGGGGGGTGCAAATCAACTTTACTGGGCCCATGGACTATAATAAAAAACAATTTTATCTTTGTGATTGTTTTAACAGCTGCATGTACTCGTGTACTCACTTGTATCAGGCATTACAGCAAAATAATGCTTACCATGGTTATTACACATCCGTCATTTGATCCCAGGTGAAAAATGCCATTGTTTCCGCCAGCAGTAACGATTCGGATTCTGACGTCCAGGAAATATGTGGTTGCTGCGATGATCATGTCATCAGCATAAGTGGTTTGTTTCCGCATTTCTCTAATATAGTCTTCTTTTGTAGAATTCGTTGCAAGCAGGAAAGTCTCCAACGCATCTTCCTAGCAATGAAAAAGATTGCTTAACATAAAATAAGCATCAGTATTGATTTTTATGAAAATATATATTGGCGCATCATGCACTTTATTTTAAAGTGATATATTATGGACCACAATTGGTATTAACTGGTATGATTATTTTGTCGCTCTGCCGGTCGCTGTTATATCAGCATTTATCAAAAAGCATTAGCCCCAGGGTGTTGATTAGGCACTCGCCACTCGCCCCTGGCTAGTGTAAATTTCTGTTGGCTACTGTAAATTCAAAGTCACTAGCCTGCTCAAACACAGTTGCCATTGTGGACTCATCTGATTGAAGTGTCAGCGATAGCCTTTTCAGTGGGCCAAGAAGATCACGAAGACTATGCATATAAGCCAAGACGTCTTTTTGTTTCATTTTTTTTCAAAATTCCAGAGGCTTTGGCTTTGTTATCAGACTGCCCTTTCCTAGTGGTTAAATCATGCATCTGTTGCACTATTCCCTTGTAACCCTTAAAAAATATGTCTATTGCATTAGCAGTGTGAGGGATCCATCGAGTCCACCCAATACGAATGGGAATCACACTTTTCAAACCAAGAGCTCTAAATGTTTCTTTGAGCTGATTTTTTTTGTTTAGGGCTGTTATGATAGAAATAATAGATGCTAATCAATAATGCACTGACTTCTTTATACAATCTATCATTTTTAAAAGCATCCTTGAATGCTAATTCAAGTCGATGAGCCATACAGTGTATGACTATGAGAGAGGGTTGTATGACCTGAAGCTTGCTAGCCCCACCCAGTTTTGCCAACCATAACTGATGCTCCATCACAGCCCATAGCAACCATCTTTTTTCTCAATTCCTTTTCTGTAACCCCTTACTCGGCTAAGCCAGATAAGATGCAGTCAGTTATTCCTTGAGCAGTTGCATTGTTTGGGGACTTGAGAAAAAGAAATTTATTGCTGATGTCCCCTTGCTTTACAGTTCTAATGTATTCAATTTCTTGTTCCATGGTTCCAGAGTCTGTAGACCGTCTGATGTAATACTAAAAAAATTTGCTACGTGTTTTCGCCCTGTTGTATTTGTGTTTCGTTGAGTTGTTTTTTCTGATAGTTTTTTCATTGTTCTTTGTAATCTGATCTATTAAAATATTAAGTTCACAATCTGTGAAAATCTGTAAAAAAACAATTAAAGTGTATCCAGTAATTACAAAATATGTTCAATATAAAAGCTTTAATCTCACAATAGTATTATAACACTATAATACAACTATAAACAAGCAGCTTTTAAACGCTGCAAACAACACCACATTTGGTCTTTTTACCATAAATGTATTCTAAAATCCAATGTGCTTAATTTTGGAGATAAAAAATATCAAAGCCAATCTTGAGAGTGTATACCTTATGCTTTCTTTTCCGACAGTTTTTTTTAAAGTAATTGCACATAAAGTTCTTAGTAAACCTCTTACCTCTATAGTCCACAACAATGATTTTCCCTGACTGTGGCTCCTCGCACAGAGAAGTATTTTCCGACACGAGTGCAGTGAATGGCCAAGTTTAGAGTGTGTAAAGGAGGTCAGAAAGAAATAATGCCATCAGTTTGAATATAAGTAGAAAAAATATATAATAGCTATTAGACATTTGTAGGTGAATCAGATTTTGTTGAGGAATCAGAGTTATGATGTTGTTTATGGCAGTGTTTGTGCTGACGCCGTCCCAAGATTTATTTATCACTAATTATTTATCACTACATATAAGTTACATATACAAACTTGAAAAATCCATAAAAAAAATGTATTTATCTCAAGACATAAGTTATAAATACAGAATTGTAAATTAACAATGTCATAAACTAATTGCACAAACTTCCATAACTTCATCTTAATTCAATATAAATATATCATGTATATACCCTGACTATCTAACTATGTCTTAAATCAATAGAGATAAAGATATAAAAATAAAGATACAAAATAAAATACAAAAATGGAAACTACCAATTTCTAGACACTATATAGTTCAAATCAATATATCGGAAACCTACAATCTATCTACATGTATATAAAAAAATCTATTCACACATCTTTTGATGCTAGTGGCAAACTCTATTGTGGCTAATTTCATTTGTCCATCTGGGTTGGCAAGTTCGGGTTTTATCATTGTACCTTTCACTGACAGTGGTCATAAAGACAAAAAGTACACTTTCTTTTTTTTCAGCTATAGCTTGTGGTGGATTTTCCAACTCTAGAAAGCTGAATATACTTTGGATCATGTGAATGTTCAGCAACATGTACCCGTCATTGATGTTCGTGGCCATCACATCCATACCATGACTGTGATAGCTTCCCTCTGCCCTATGCCAGGCAGATTAGGAAAAACACCACGTTGATTTCTGCTCTTTTGGATTTTGTTCCTGTGGATGGGCAACAAATTTCTCTGATAGAGCAGACACTCTGGCCCACGAATCTTGAAGAATCTTTAAGAGTGAATTTGAGATTTTTTGTGATTTCACACACATTTATACACTAGTGGTAGTTCCCGCTCCATCAACGACAGCATGTGTTGTGATAGTTGGGGTGTATTAGTTGACTTTTTATGGTTACTATAACACGTTTATACTGGAATATGTGTATATTGTAGAACTATCATCAGAGTTTGTATGTTAATGCATGAATAGACTATGTGCGTGAACGCATAGAATCACTTTGGTGCTGGTTGATATAGTTATTAATCAAAAGCAACAAAGTGGTCGCTTAATTTTCTGAATTATATTTTCTGAACAGCAAACAATTGATTTTAACAAAATCATAATAGTATAATGCAGGCACAACCAATTTGAAAAATATAAGCATGTTTTAATTAGTGAAAGTAAAATCGATTAGGTACATGCATGTGTTCTCATTATTTTTTATTCTTACCAGTTACAAGTTATAAAACTTCTTACCAAAATACAAGACATGGAAACACATACATACTTTACAGTCCAGTTATTCTATACTAAATGTTCCCATATCAAAACATAAAATTTAACTATCACTTACCCTTAGAAAGTAATATTGACAAATGGAAGTTCAAGCCTCACCAGGTAGTGCCAGCCTGGGACGAGGGCCGTCACCCTTTGTCAGCCAGTCTCCTCGAGAGAAGCAGCCGTTTATCAGTGGGCTCACTGTATCTAGTAGTCTATTTCATTGCAAAGACCCGAAAAGTCTTACTTCTGTGTCAAAAGGGGGCCACATTCGGTGAATTAAGCGTTTCTGACCAGGTCGAATCATTATGTTATTGTTGGTATCATTACATCCCCAAATTATTCCCTGCAGAGGTGGATTTTCCCAGGTAGCCTTTTTTGAAATTTCCCTTTTTTTTTTTCTTTTAAAAATTTTTCCGTCCAGGAAAAATTGGAAAAGGGATTTCTGCCTTCGATTTTGTCTTGGGGGGGAAAAATTTCTTCTAAGGAAAATTTTACAAAATTTGAAAATTTAAGAGGAAAAAAAAGGTTTTTTGGATTTCATACATTTTAAATGTGGGAAATTCTGCCCATCAACACGGCATTTGTGAATTTTTGCAACATCAAATTAGAAAACCCTGGGGGGAAAGCCCCAAGCATTATTCCCCCCACAGGGTATGCGGGGCTTTTCAATATTTTCTTTGTTTTCTTTATCCTGATAGCTTCCCCCCGGGGTTTCAAAAACTTTTTTTTAGAAACATTTTTTGATAAAGCAAATCTTTCCCACAAATGAAACCCTTGAATTTGAGCTTTTGTGAAACACTTAATAGTTTATTTTTAGAAGGTGTTGATATTTTTGCGGCTTATTCCCATCCCATTCCGCCGTGGGCCCGGCTGTGCCCCAAATATCGGGGGTAAACCCGTATAGCTTTCCCCTTCTAGGGCCCCCAAAATTTAAGGGAATTTTTAAAAATGGGAAAATTTACTTATTTTTTGGTTTCAATT
>JAGTTF010005802.1:22277-32417 GCA_019095985.1 Streblospio benedicti
CAAATGTCTAATAGCTATTATATATTTTTTCTACTTATATTCAAACTGATGGCATTATTCTTTCTGACCTCCTTTACACACTCTAAACTTGGCCATTCACTGCACTCGTGTCGGAAAATACTTCTCAGTGTGAGGTGCCACAGTCCGGGAAAATCATTGTTGTGGACTATAGAGGTAAGAGGTTTACTAAGAACTTTATGTGCAATTCATTACTGTAAAGAACTGTAGGAAAAGAAAGCATAAGGTATACACTCTCAAGATTGGCTTTGATATTTTCTATCTCCAAAATTAAGCACATTGGATTTTAGAATACGGTTATGGTAAAAAGACCAAACGTGGTGTTGTTTGCAGAGTTTAAAAGCTGCTTGTTTATAGTTGTATTATAGTGTTATAATAATATTGTGAGATTAAAGCTTTTATATTGAACATATTTTGTAATTACTGTAGTCACTTTAATTGTTTTTTACAGATTTTCACAGATTGTGAACTTAATATTTTAATAGAACAGATTACAAAGAACAATGAAAAAACTATCAGAAAAAACAACTCAACGAAACACAAATACAACAGGGCGAAAACACGTAGCAAATTTTTTTAGTATTACATCAGACGGTCTACAGACTCTGGAACCATGGAACAAGAAATTGAATACATTAGAACTGTAAAGCAAGGGGACATCAGCAATAAATTCCTTTTTCTCAAGTCCCCAAACAATGCAACTGCTCAAGGAATAACTGACTGCATCTTATCTGGCTTAGCCGAGTAAGGGGTTACAGAAAAGGAATTGAGAAAAAAGATGGTTGCTATGGGCTGTGATGGAGCATCAGTTATGGTTGGCAAAACTGGGTGTGGCTAGCAAGCTTCAGGTCATACAACCCTCTCTCATAGTCGTACACTGTATGGCTCATCGACTTGAATTAGCATTCAAGGATGGATGCTTTTAAAAATGATAGATTGTATAAAGAAGTCAGTGCATTATTGATTAGCATCTATTATTTCTATCATAACAGCCCTAAAAAAAAAAATCAGCTCAAAGAAACATTTAGAGCTCTTGGTTTGAAAAGTATGATTCCCATTCGTATTGGAGGGACTTATGCATGATTTAACCACTAGGAAAGGGCAGTCTGATAACAAAGCCAAAGCCTCTGGAATTTTGAAAAAAATGAAACAAAAAGACGTCTTGGCTTATATGCATAGCCTTCGTGATCTTCTTGGCCCACTGAAAAGGCTATCGCTGACACTTCAATCAGATGAGTCCACAATGGCAACTGTGTTTGAGCAGGCTAGTGACTTTGAATTTACACTAGCCAACAGAAATTTACACTAGCCAGGGGCGAGTGGCGAGTGCCTAATCAACACCCTGGGGCTAATGCTTTTTGATAAATGCTGATATAACAGCGACCGGCAGAGCGACAAAATAATCATACCAGTTAATACCAATATGGCCAATTGTGGTCCATAATATATCACTTTAAAATAAAGTGCATGATGCGCCAATATATATTTTCATAAAAATCAATACTGATGCTTATTTTATGTTAAGCAATCTTTTTCATTGCTAGGAAGATGCGTTGGATACTTTCCTGCTTGCAACGAATTCTACAAAAGAAGACTATATTAGAGAAATGCGGAAGCAAACCACTTATGCTGATGACATGATCATCGCAGCAACCACATATTTCCTGGACGTCAGAATCCGGATCGTTACTGCTGGCGGAAACAATGGCATTTTTCACCTGGGATCAAATGACGGATGTGTAATAACCATGGTAAGCATTATTTTGCTGTAATGCCTGATACAAGTGAGTACACGAGTACATGCAGCTGTTAAAACAATCACAAAGATAAAATTGTTTTTTATTATAGTCCATGGGCCCAGTAAAGTTGATTTGCACCCCCGGACCCACTGCGACACATACCAATTTGTTCATTGGGATGTCCCGGACATGACCATAACGTGCCACCATCGCAGAATTGGGAGCAACCCCTCCGTTTCAGCCATTTTCAAAATGGCTGCCATGAAATAGAGATAGTATTATAAAATCTGATCTAGTTAGAGCCATGATCTTGGTGTCTAAACCCATGTTTGCTCGTGCGACACATCACAGCTCATTTCTCTTGGTCTAGAATCTACCTGTTATCTCTGGAAACCCACAGGCGCTTGGGTATCTCCCAACCAGGTAAATCCCATCTGAGTGTTCCTAACTTTGTCACTATGATAAGAAATGGGAAGGAGGTAGATGAGGATGAAGCCATAGAACTGCCCAATGGCTCCAAGTTTCTTCCCAAAGGGAAGGAACGGGCCACAGTCAAGCTGGACAACATTGGGGCCTTGCAATGGGTAGAGGGGGCAATGAAAATGATCGTAGAGGGCCTCCTAACGTCCCCTGAAGAAATTGCCCAACACAAGACGATGTGACTAAGAGGTTTATAGGAGTGATGACAAAAATTAAAAATTTGACGCTAGATGATGGTTAAAACTAGTTAAAATGAGCTCTCCTTTCCCTGTGCGCAATGGGAATCGTGAGGTTTTGTGAGAAAATGTAATGTTATAAAAATAAATAAAAATAAACAAAAGAGAGTTTTACTCCAGGAGACCGTATAAATAAAAATTGCATAGTGTACATAGTTCTAGATGAAGGGAATTAATGGTGACCCCCTTTCTATTGTAGAACTTTGGAGAGATGGCTCAAGCCATGATCGACCGGTATGGGCTGGGGGGCCCCCGGGCCCCCAGCCCAGACACTACTTCCCTCCCTCTCCAGGGGGGGTAACGCACGTGGCAGGGCCCGGTGCCCCTGCAGCCTCCAGTGGGGGTGGGACCCCGCGCTGGCAGCAACGCAGCAGCAGCAACAGCAGCAGCGCTATTACAGCGCTGGGCTGCAGAGGCCTTTCAGGCGGGAATGGAGGCCCGCCAACTGGGGCTCCAGTAGGGTGCCATGGGTGCACCATTATAGACATGTCCACTTAGCTTTCAAAGCGGCTACATATCAGTGATAATATAGTCAGATCAATATTTTTAGAGCTAAAAAGTCAGGTGGCCATTTTCTGAAATATGGAAATTGTTTTATACATCCTCAAAATATGAGAGTTAGTATTAATGTATGTCAAATATTCACAGGACATCCCTGAGAAGAACACTGGTAGCTGCACGTGGACAGAAGATGATCTTGTCATTACTAAAATGTCTGCGCCAGAGCAAAACAAGCCTGCACCAAAGAATCAGAGAAAAAACGCATCAGGTCAAAAACTTTACATTTTAAATAAGAAATTAATAGCTCAGTTTGTGGAAAAAGTATGGGCTTTTAGTTTTCTGATTCATTTACAGGGCTGTTAGTCTGCACAACTTGCAAGGAGAGATTTTCCAGTAGGGGGCATCTAGCAACTCACATGGTGACACATACGGTCGATATTGATGTTCAGCTGAACATGAGGATGTCCCAAAGGTACTTTAAATTGAGTTTATATGTACTAACCATCATAACATTAGATTAACAACCAAGTCAGTGATAAATATATATAATATAGGTTGCCCTACCTCATTATATCATGATAAATATAACAAGACTAATTTTAGGTACTATGATATTATGATAGTTGCTGCATTTTTTATTTCATTTGAGATATTTAAAACAAGCAAGCAAACTCTGACTGGAATGTTATCCTTGTCTTGTGTCTATTTTCAGAACAAGAAAAGTTCCCCTTCATTGGGAGAAGGAAAATTATTTCCTACCAAAGAAGAGGACTGGAAATAAGCCCACTCAGTCAGCAGGCATTAACAATTCTGAGGTGCAAAAAAATTTGATTAAGAATAAAAAGTATCACTTTGATTTAATAATAATAAAAAATATATTTGATTGAGAAAAACACGCATACATTATGTTTTCTTTTTATTATATAGAGGAGTCTAAATAATGACTTATGAAATGTAATGATTTATAAATAGTTAATCTCTGTATTGATATTGTATATTAATCATTTGTATTTTGCAACAATTTTAGATAGTGTACCCTTATTTTCATATGTAAATTAACATTACTTTTTTTCAATACTTGTATTGTATATATATTGTTTCAATATTTGCATTCCTTGATAAGACAGCTAGGTCGAAAATGTACATTTGGAATAAACAAAAATTTATTTACTTTTATCTGCAAATTGAAATTTCTGACTGCATGAAAAACCTTCTCAACAAGTCCAACCTGGTGAGACACCAGAGAAAAGAAGTGCACAAGAAGGACGATAGGATTCCTTGTCCAGTAGGGGATGTTTAAGAATGCTTTCATTGGAGGATATAAAAACTCACGTGAAAAATTTTCACAAATTCTCCTTCAGATTGATAGAGATGGAGAACTGTAAGCGAGGAGGGCAGAGTTAAAGAGGAAGATCAGGAAGGCAGAGGAAACGAGGGGAGGCAGTGATTGAGAAGGAAAATGAGGAGCTAAGAAAAGAAAGAATCGTTATTAGAGGAAAAGATTGATGGCGACAAGAGATGTCAGAAGAAGAAGACAGAAGATGAGACAACTACACACACTGCAGTTGGGGACTCAACTATTACGTTATTAGTTTTTAGATATTAGTTTTTTTATTAGTTTCTATATGAATGTTAATTTTTTTTTTTTTTTTTGCATGATATTATTGTGTCATAAAAGTATTTATGAACAGTAGTTTTGGCTGATAACTGATTGATACAATGAATGTACACAGAGTTAATGATAGTTGTTCGTATTAATACTTCGTTAATGCATTAAATGTATTATTTTATTGATGGATACTTATAGTAATGGTGATATGGTTTGCAGAACATTGTTATGGAAATGTATTTTAGCAAAGTAGTTCTTTGATGATAATGTATTGCTACAATGATCTAGAGTGTTAATGATTGTTGTCTATATCAGTATATTAATATATTCTTAGTAATAAAATGGTATAATATTTCTTGATGTATAGTTTTTTTATAATTTATTCAGTTTTGGTAATTTATTGGTGGTTTTTGCATAATATTGTAGTTTGGAAATTTATTTCAGCAAATTGTTTATGTTTTAGTCAATGTAAAACTTGGCGGATGGATTTTATGGGTAGTTTTGTCCATCAATTGATAATTTATCAACAGTGTGCGGGTTTTTGTTTTAGGCGGGGCGTTATGTAATTTACCGTTGGTGGTTTCTGGTTAATTTTGATTAATTTATTGACACAAGTCGTGTCGCCGAGCTGATCATAGTTTGAAAATGATAATTTTTTAGCGGTCTGTTAAAATTTAGTCATTTATGCAGTTTTCTCGTAAATTAAGAGAACCACTTGGGAACATTGAAATAGTAGTGGATAGGTTTGAGAAAGCAAAAAGCGGCACTGGTTGTGGTGTGGAGCTTAGGCGCCGTCCTAATTATATATTAATTGGTGTGGTTCTGTTAAAGTTCATCAATCTATAGTTAAGATGTATTTCTCAAATACATTGTTCGAATCATTAAAGACATTCAATTGTTGCATTGTGTATTTAGTGTTCGTTATTAATATTCATGATGTACTTCTATCATTTCATAATCATTAATGTGTTTACATAGACTTGAATTAAATTCGCATTTTTTATAAGGTGGGGGAGAGTCTTGACATCCTAGTTGTCAACATTGACATGTGACTCAGTAGATATCAGGTTTTATATTTAAAAGACATTAATAATATAAAAATCACATATTTAAATGTTATAAATATTTACCTAATATTGGGTTATTTTATGTTAATATGTCATTGTTGTTCTACACTTAAAAAATTGTGTTTCTTTTAAATAATCTGTAGTACATTGTTATTGTTAGAGAGCACTTGCTCTTGGTTGCCAAGGTGAAGCTTCCCCAGTGGCATTTTGATTGGCTGATCCACTTTAGTGGGTCACTGATCCTCAAGGCCATTGGTTGATCCTCACACTGACATACATTGCTTTGCTGCTATTGGCTAATCCTTTACAGTAAGATTTTGCTCTATTGACAAATCTTCCCAGACAAGATTTGTCAACAAGATCAGGGATTTGTTCAGGGATCTGATCATAATATATAAAAATAGACAGACAAGATCAATCCGGGCAGTCACTCTCTGGCAGACTAGGTGAGCACTTGGTCAGAGTCACACACCCCTTATGTTTAACTTGCCATGTATACTCAGTGATCATATTTTAAAGTAAATATTATAGTCAAGACTATCTCATATATTGTATTAAATAAAAAACATCTGAAAGCATTCCACAGTGTTATTAATTTTCCCTAGACAACTTGACCGCCACAATGTCAGGGCTGTACAATAGAATGGCCATCAAAGAAACAACAATCCATGGCTATGGCTGTTTGGGAAAGCAGAAACAAGCTTATTGTTCAACTATGTGCTGTCTGATTGTGTCAAAAGTTTTCAGTGAAATCACTGAAGACTAAGAATTCCCTAGAAGGTTAAGTTGAGAACCATAACGAAGTTCCCTCACTGCTGTGAGGTTTGTAGCAAAAGGCTTTGCTGTACACCAACCAGACCCTGTCTGCGGCCAGCGACTCAGGATGAGCTCACCTCACCCACAAAGCTCAACTAGTGATGGTCCAACTGCCCTGGTCCTGTCGATTTCTAACTAACAGACCATAATGTGGCACGTACCAATAGATTTATTTTTTAACTGAAAAGTTTTATTGCTTATGCTTAGTCTTAGAGTGCCATCACATTGGTGGACTAAATTCACAAATAAAACATTCAGACTTGGTTGATTCAACAGCTGCTGTAGGAGGATGTGGTGATGGCAAGCTTGTCACTGTCTATTATGGAACTGATATTACGAAATAAAGATAAAGGCACTGCCTTAAAGATAGCCAACCCTTGGATTTTGACCTACAGACTGTATCATGACAATTGGGATATATTTTAAAACATTTCAGACCCTTTGTAATGTTATTTCTAGAAATCTACGTATGTGCAAGTCTTTGAGTTTTCAGAAATTCATTATTTCAAATGCACAGCCTGTTCTTATTTTGTATAGGTATTTTGTTTTCTATTTTATCTGCAGACTTGTAGATGTAATTGTCATAACAATTTTGTAAAACCACTGGCATAATATTATGTATACTGCCCCCCATAAATGTAATTTATATATTTTTTGAAACAAACAATTAATCATCAGTCAAAATCAAACCAATATTTCATAATTAGATCCACTAATTGTATCACCCAGAAAATATAATAATATGGTCATTTAAAATTCTTTGGGGAATAAAAGTATGTCATTCTAATTCTAATTTGTATATATTGACATGAGTGATATGGCATTTCCACTAATCTAGCACTCGGCATACCGTCTACGGTCATTGCATGACTGTAGTCTACACAGGAACGGAGTTCCATGGGTATATAACTTAATGTATTCTTGTAATCTAGGCTGGAAATAAAGAATAGAAGCTACTCTTGACTCTTTACATTTCCACCGCATGACAATTTCATTGGAGATATGGGGATTGAATTAATGAAGTATCTCTGTTTGCATTTTCAGAAAACTTTCAAAGGTCCTTTTGGATCAACATACCCAAAGAATTCCATACATCAATCCCCCCTTGAAAAAATACAGTTAATTTGGGGAAGCAGAGGTTGCAAAAACACAGAGCTTAAAAAAAATGAGGGATTGAGACTAAAAGACTAAACTGAAACTTGAAGAGGAAAAGGAAATCAACCAAAAGGCCAGGCTGGAAGTTTATCAACGATCCAACACAGAAGAAGATTGCAGGAAGCTGACTTTGACAATGACAATGAATTAAAGGGAAATGATGTAATAAATCAGAACAAGGACAATTTGAAAGGATATCATCCCAATCGCCCTGTAAACCAAGCAGAACAAAAGAAGTATCATTTCTAGGATGCTGTCGCCCAAAATGCCAGCCCCCTCCTCAAGTCTGACAGTCAGAACTCTACAACAACGTGCTTATGCCTCCTCACTCAGACTCGCTTCCCGGCGGCGACACACACACATCACACGCCTGGTTAACCTCTAACACTCGGCCCATCAGCGGCGATATCTGCCTCAGCAGCACGCATGCAGTGGTGATCGTGGTTGCGCGGGGCGCTGGGGAGAAAGTGTGGGTGAGGGCGTGGTGTGTATGCTTAATGAGTGCTGTCTGTATGATACCAATTATCATTCAACACGCTCACAGGTTTCAAACTGTGAACATCATAATAAAATGTTTCTTTTATTGGTCCTGACTGCTTTTGTCCTTAAAATATCATTTTGTTGATCTGTGAGATACATAGCATGTTTGTGGTCACCCTGTTAAACAATGAAGCTGGCGACTCCTAGCAACTTTTTGCCTTCACCGCACCTCGCTCTCACCAACACCTGCCATGTCCAGTGACAGGGGACTACAGCATGGTCAGTCAGAAAGTTCCCCTACGCAGAAATCATTGGTCCATCATACTAGACAAGTCAATCTTCGCAGACAATTTCACTATGATCTTTCAAAGCTTGCCTCAATTTTTAACATTGGATTTGGCTCAAAAATCAAATGTTATAAGTGGCTTATCCAATAAATTTAGGAAAAATGATAACACCTTGAGGCGGTCAAGGAGAACTTTGATTGTAGGTGGCATGCCAACATCTACAAGAATGAAAGGATTTCCCAATGTCACAAATGGTGTGAATTGTCCTGATCATGACGTGAACTACTCAACAAATAATGCTTTACCAGATTTCAAAGAGAAGAATGGTTATTCATCAAATATGGAAAGATTTGGCAGTTCCATTACAGCATAAGAGGAACTGATAAGGATGTAGTATGTCTCAATGATATACACCCAATTACTTGTGCGTTTATGGTTGACAAATTTGTTCATATAACGATTTACCACTCTGTGAATGGCAGCATTATATAGCTGTCCATGTAAGACCTACAAAACCTTCAATTTCAAGCACGCTGATAGTGCTACATTTGCAGCCAAGGTACAAGGTATGACATGCTGTCATGCAAGGCTGATGAGTGAGCTAGAAAATAGTTAGTTCCTTGTCAGAGGGCAGCACAATAGAATATCCATCAAAGAAATAACAATCCACGGCTATGGCTGGTTGGGAAAGCAGAAACAAGCTTATTGTTCAACTAAGTGCTGTCTGATTGTGTCAAGTTTTCAGTGAAATCTGAAGAGGAACAGGTCCTAGAGAGGTTAACTTGAGAATCAGAACACAAGTACCCCTCACTGCAGCAAAGGCTTTGTGGCACCTGTGAAATCTGAAGAGGAACAGGTCCTAGAGAGGTTAACTTGAGAATCAGAACACGAGAACCCTCACTGCTGTGAGGTTTGTGGCAAAGGCTTTGCTGTACACCAACCAGACCCTGTCTGCGGCCGGCGACTCAGGATGCGCTCACCTCACCCACAAAGCTCAACTAGTGATGGTCCAACGGCCCTGGTCCTGTCGATTTCTAACTAACAGACCATAATGTGGCACGTACCAATAGATTTATTTTTAACTGAAAAGTTTTATTGCTATGCTTAGTCTTAGAGTGCCATCATTGGTGACTAAATTCACAAATAAAACATTCCAGACTTGGTTGATTCAACAGCTGCTGTAGGAGGATGTGGTGATGGCAAGCTTGTCACTGTCTATTATGGAACTGATATTACGAAATAATATGTTCAGATAAAGGCACTGCCTTAAAGATGGCCAACCATGGGATTTTGACCTACAGACTGTGTCATGACAATTGGGATATATTTTAAAAACATTTCAGACCCTTTGTAATGTTATTTCTAGAAATCTACGTGTGCAAGTCTTTGAGTTTTCAGAAATTCATTATTTCAAATGCACAGCCTGTTCTTATTTTGTATAGGTATTTTGTTTTTCTATTTTATCTGCAGACTTGTAGATCTAATTGTCATAATAATTTTGTAAAACCACTGGCATAATATTATGTATACTGCCCCACATAAATGTAATTTATATATTTTGAAACAAACAATTAATCATGAGTCAAATCAAACCAGTATTTCATAATTAGATCCACTAATTGTATCACCATAAAATATAATAATATGGCCATTTAAAAATCTTTGGGGAATAAGTATGTCATTCTAATTTAATTTGATATATATATTGACATGAAGTGATATGGCATCTGAAATATAAAATGTGATGGCATC
>JAGTTF010005803.1:0-10032 GCA_019095985.1 Streblospio benedicti
ATATTATTTGACATTATAAACCTTCCCTCCGCCTAATAATGAATCAGATCATTCCATTCTTGTCCGTTCTCAATGAGAATCTTTTTGAGAAAAAAAGTGCAAAAATAATTAAATAATTATCTTCTTATGCAGTCTATTTACACCCAAGTCCAAGAATTACATGGATATGTAAAACTTTGATGTAAAAAATATGTTTTGTGAACCGTTTTAACCTTTTCAAAGGCTACCACGTTTTACGTTCGATTTAAGTTACGTTTTACGCATTACGTAAGGCTTTGTCAAGTGACAAATTTGTCAGCCAGTGACAAATACTTTGACGGGGCGCACATCTCGCTGTATGTTGGTCTGGTTGCGCGAGACTAGTGACAAATATTTGCGCACAAGGTTTGATTACAACCTCCAAATCGAGGCTCCTTGGAAATTCGTCCGTCTCGCAGAAAGAGGACGTTATGATTCCCTGTTGGAGGTTGGTTTGACTTTTTCGCGATTTACTGCAAAACCGCAAAAATTGAATAGTCGGAAAACATTTATAGTCAGCGAATATTTTTTTCATCACAAATTCAAACGTTTACTGCAATAAAACAACCCACGTGGTTTATTGCCCGAGCCCCAATGGTAACATAATATTCAGGTCTTCCTAACTGTATCAATTAAAGTCCTATAATGATTTATAAAATGGAAAGTGTTTTTGATCGTCACTATTTAGGGGGAAAATTTTAATTTAATTCGTACACAGTTTATCGTGCAAATTTCTTATAAAATTGTTTATGCAACGCGACAGTTATCGATCTTTTCGTGGTTATCGTAGGGGACGTATCGTCCCGTCAGTATACTGTATATGGAATCCGCACGATTACAGTATTTATACAAGGAACACCGTGTACATGACGATGGGTCTTTACTGTATTTAAAACAGTATTTAACAAAAGAACACTGTACATGCACTGAATTTAATAGAATAACTTGAGTCGCGTAATAGGCAGAACAGGGTATTTAGAGACCCTACAAACCCACTTGATGCCTAAATAGACCGGCAGCCCACTTTGGGTAGCTAAAGGATGTACCAATGTTTGACCATATAACCACATCAGACTTTCCATCTTGACCATGGAATCATGCGTCTGCCAGGAATCGGAGAGCGGGGGACCCCCCCACCCCCCACCCCCCTCCCAGGGGTGGTCAAGCACGGTCAAAAAATGGGCATGGGTAGCCGAAGGAGGTACCACTTGAAAATACTGTCAAATAACTTGGCACAGTATACCAACATTGGGTCCATATGTGACAGACATTTTTTATGGAAAGTGACCGACAGACGGCATAGACTGACCGCTAAAAACGGGCTCGGGTAGCCGAACTAGGTACCACTTCAAATCAATTTTAAAATGATCCTTGGCTGTCACAAGAAACAGCTAGAGGAGCCACACCAGCTAGTAAGAACTTGCAATTGCCGAGACAGGACCAATTGCCCGCTTGATGGAACTTGCCTTTAAAAGGCTGTCGTGTACCAGGCCGAAGTGTCTGCTGAAGGAAAACCTACAGAAACGTACATAGGTGTAACAGAGACTGAATTTAAGACACGATACAATAACCACAAGCAGTCATTTGTAAAAGAAAGATTAAAAATGCAACAGAGTTAAGTAAATACATATGGAGATTGAAAGCAGACAATAGTGAATATAATATTTCTTGGAAAGTGGTCGGAAAAGCGAAGCCATACAGTAAATACATCTAAGAGGTGCAACCTGTGCATCCTAGAGAAATACTTCATTGTATATAAAAGAGAGATGGCCACCTTAAACAAAAGATCAGAGATCGTGAGCACTTGCAGACATAAAAACAAATTCTTGTTAATAAACAATAAATAACGCTGAGTATAAATCAATAGATGCATTGATACATTGTAATATTGTTAGCTAAAGCACGTTTATAATGTACTGTTTAGATCTACAAAGTACTGGGTAATTATACTTTTTTTATTTTCAATGTCATATTCTCCTGAGGATTGTGTGTGGTAGCACACATGAAACACCGTGTAGGGAAATGAAATAATAATTGTCAATAAATAAAATTAAATATAAATATATGTGTGTATGTGTGTGTGTGTGTGTGTGTGTGTGTGTGTGTGCGTGCGTGCGTGTGCGTATATATATGCGTGCGTGCGTGCGTGCGATATATGCGTGCGTGCGTGCGTGTGCGTGCGTGCGTGCGTGCGTATATATATGCGTGCGTGCGCGTGCGTGCGTGCGTGCGTATATATGCGTATATATATATAGTGTTTTTTATCTGAACTACCACACTCATAGGGGAGTGTGCTCATATGGCGGAGCAAATATATATAAGGAACTATATATATATAATCATCATATATATATAAATATATGAGCATATAAACATAATAGAGGGGCATGACAATGTAGTATCAAATACAGGAGGTAAATTATATAAAAATATGGGTATATATATTTAGTTTAAGTGCACAAGTTGCAGGTTTTTTCTGCTGTTCAACGTGGAATATCTGGTTTGAAAATGCTAATAATCTTCCAGGAAATTGCAGGTTTTTTTTGGTTGAATCTGTGCTATATTGTGGGTTTCTTTTTTTTGCCATATGTGCTTGCTGAGTGCTGTGACATGCCTTCAATGCCATACAAATACAAACTCAAATTTGAAAAAGTTGTCAATAAAAAATAACAGCAACTCTCGAAAAATAAAAATATTATGGTTCAATCCCCATACAGCGAAACCGTATATACAAACATCGGCAAAAAGTTCCTTCAGCTAATAGATGAGCACTTCCCCAAAGAAAATAAACTACACAAAATCTTCAATAGAAACTCTACTAAAAAAAGTCAGCTATAGCACCATGCCCAACCTCCAGCAGATTATAGATTCACACAATAAATCCAAACTAACAGACCCAAGGACCCCACCACTAGAACTATATGCAATTGTCGGCAAGCCACATCATGTCCCATAGAAAACAAATGCCTTAAAGAAATCCATTATATGGCATTGCCATAAGTCCATAGAAATTTCAAGAAAGACTCAAGAAACTTAGGTAAAAGGGGAACCTTTCAAGCAAAGAATACCACCCATAAAATTGAGCTTCAACAATGAAATACGCAGTATACACATGTCACAGCACTCAGCAAGCACATATGGCAACTCAAAGACAATAACATCAACCACACTATTTCTGGAAGATTATAGCACATGCACGACCATATTCAACAGCTTCAAAAACCTGCAACTTGTGCCTTACTGAAATATTTCATACTTTTCAAACCAGAAATGTCCACGTTGAACAGCAGAAATGAACTGGCCTCCAGCTGCAGACACCGGAAGAAACACCTCTTATGCAACTATAATCAATAGACTTTATACCATGTTTTTATACCCATGTTTTTGCAAAGTATAATTTCAACCTCCTGTATTTTGATACTACATTGTCATGCCCTCTATTATGTTCATATGCTCTTATGCTTCCTGTGTTCTTACCACTTTGTGACTGATGATTGCGTGTTAAGCAAGAAACAACGTTGTATCACAACATGATCTAGTTCCTTGTACCTTTCTTTAAAAAAATATAATATATATATATATATATATATGTATGTGTGTATATATATATATATATATGATAAATATATATATGCGTGCGTATTATATATATATATATATATATATATATAAATATATAAATATATGGATGTATAAATATTTCAGCATATATATGTATATATATATATATATATATATATATATATATATATATAAAAATTTTGTTTAAAACCAATCATATATATATATATATATGATATAGTTGGTATAACATGGGATTTATTTAAATATATATATATATATATATATATATATATATATCTCAGTCCGCTGCCAACCAGTATATATATAAAGGGGATATATACACACAGTTGTTCATACTCTGTACTATAAAAGCAAAGTAAAAGATTATTAAAAAAAATATGCGCATTGAAAATTGTGCAACATAATGAAACTCCTACATCAAATAAAATAGCATGTAATAAACACGATTGAATTACGTATACAGCATGATAAATATCTTTATATCAATCACATTGTGACATTTACGGGTTAAGTCTGAATGATACATAATACAAATTGAATAAATTGATATCATTACCATGAATGTCACAGAAGAACGTCCTATCCATGTGGATAATATAGCACTGGGTCCAAGTTGTGCTGAAGACAGTGCCAAAGATGGGACTGACCATAAGAAAGATGCTAGACACTCTAACGAATATGGAATACAACAGATTTCGTCAGTGATCAAACAAAGACTAGTTAACTCAGACAATGATTCATCAGGTGAATTAACAAACTGTCAAAGATATGGAATTCTTGTTGTAGTTATTCTTGTAACATTTCTAGGTAGAGTGGAGAGAACATTAATATCTCCTTTTTATGCAAAATACGCAGTACAGAGAAATGTTACTGAGCAGGGAATTGGAATTGTCTTTGGATGTCTTGACTTTGCAACAATTTTTTCTTGCATAACTTGGAGCCATTTCCTTTACTGTATAAATGTTAAGTATGTCTATACAATTGGCATAATTGGAACAAGCATTTTTTCTGGATTGATGTCGATATTATCTAGTATAGATAATAATGAAATATTTCTTGGAATAAGCATAATATTACGCACTCTGATGGGACTATTTAGTGGTGCGTATTTTGTTGCAGAAGCTGCCATACTTATTTCGTTGTTCTCATCAAATGTTGCATCAATTAATGCCGCTTTAGAGGCAGCCGGAGCCCTTGGTTTCATGGCAGGCCCACTCATTGGAGGTGTTCTATATCAATTTGGTGGTTTTCATATGCCGTTCATCATCACATCTGTTTGTATTCTGGTTACAGGATTGTCTATTCTTCGTTTTCTTCCTTCACTTCAAGACAATCAGGAAAAATCTCAATCATCGTCTACTTGTAAAATGATCACCATTCCTGTGTTCATGTCTTGCATGGCATATGATTTCATATACATGATTGTTGTAGCTATAATATATTCCTTTTTCAGTCTTCATTTAGAAATCTATCATCTAACAACCATAGAAAAGAGTGCAGTCATATCAAGCTCTGTGGCTGCAAGTTTTATATCTACATTGATCACCGGGCATCTGTTAGATAAAAAAACAGATTGGAATGTGCCCTTGCTCATCTCTGTAATGTCTATGTTCTGTATCTTTGTTTCTTTGCTTGGACCTGCGCCATACTACAACATCACAGATACACCTCTATGGCTGGTGTGCTTGTCTTGGACTCTGCTGGCAGTCTTTGGATCTGCCGGTGAGATTTCATCTGTCACTTTAGCGTGTATCAAACAGTTGAAGAAAAGATTCCCCACACACTGTAGAAACATATGGTACAGTTGCAGGATTAATCAAAAGCATCCGAGTCTTTGGGGAGTGGTATTGGTGCTGCCATTGAGGAATCATGTATCAGGCAATGGGTTGGGAATGGCTACTACAGTCATGGCGTATCTGATAAGTGCTAACATTCTTACATTTGTACTAGCTGTGGGTGGAAACGTCTTCAGAAGGCAGAACATAATGTTGAAATAATTATCAAGCATCGTTGTAGTACTGAAGATACTGCTCTTATTAAGAGCAATTAGCCGTGAAAATGGTTTGAAAGACAACTTAAAATAGAATATATAAGGTATATAGCATGAGGTCTCGTGTTGAATCAGTTTGTCTTACCATGCAATAGAAAAAAATCAGCCGAAATCTAGTCCAAATGCAATCCAAAAAATTTATTTTTTAACTAGTTTTCAAACACACAGGTTCCTTTTCAAACAACATAGAAACAAAAGAACGCCTTACCTTATAGTAATCTTAATTTATAACATTTATATTTTAATGTAAACTATGGTACTTTCTTTATACATTATCAAAATTGTAGAGCTTATACTTAATAGAAAATATTTGTAATCATACTTAATCGTACATATTATGTATACAAAACTCTATTTTAAATACTAAGGTCTATTTAGTAGGATATTCTTGATATTGATATATAGCCATAATGTACACATATTCAAAACTATTTGTAAAATTTCTAATTTCCAACTATTCAAGTAAAAGTGATTATATACAAAACAGTTTGAAAATATACAGACAGACAGACAGACAGACAGACAGACAGACGGACAGACAGACAGGCAGGCAGACACACATACACACATACACACACGCACACATGGATGCACACATGCACACACACAAACACACATACACACACACATACACACACATACATACATACATACATACATACATACATACATACATACATACATACATACATGATACATACATACATACATACATACATACATACATACATACATACATACAGCATACATACAAACAACAAACCAAACACTATGCTTCAAGCAGCTGATCTACAGTGACGCCATAAAGTAGGATGCAATAAACACAATAGTTGAATTACATATAAAACATGATAAAAATCCCATCAATGACATACCATGAATGTCACAGAAGAACGTCCTATCCATGTGGATAATATAGCACTGGGTCCAAGTTGTGCTGAAGACAGTGCCAAAGATGGGACTGACCATAAGAAAGATGCTAGACACTCTAAAAAAATATGGAATACAACAGATTTCATCAGTGATCAAACAAAGACTAGTTAACTCAGACAATGATTCATCAGGTGAATTAACAAACTGTCAAAGATATGGAATTCTTGTTGTAGTTATTCTTGTAACATTTCTAGGTAGAGTGGAGAGAACATTAATATCTCCTTTTTATGCAAAATACGCAGTACAGAGAAATGTTACTGAGCAGGGAATTGGAATTGTCTTTGGATGTCTTGACTTTGCAACAATTTTTTTCTTGCATAACTTGGAGCCATTTCCTTTACTGTATAAATGTTAAGTATGTCTATACAATTGGCATAATTGGAACAAGCATTTTTTCTGGATTGATGTCGATATTATCTAGTATAGATAATAATGAAATATTTCTTGGAATAAGCATAATATTACGCACTCTGATGGGACTATTTAGTGGTGCGTATTTTGTTGCAGAAGCTGCCATACTTATTTCGTTGTTCTCATCAAATGTTGCATCAATTAATGCCGCTTTAGAGGCAGCCGCAGCCCTTGGTTTCATGGCAGGCCCACTCATTGGAGGTGTTCTATATCAATTTGGTGGTTTTCATATGCCTTTCATCATCACATCTGTTTGTATTCTGGTTACAGGATTGTCTATTCTTCGTTTTCTTCCTTCACTTCAAGACAATCAGGAAAAATCTCAATCATCGTCTACTTGTAAAATGATCACCATTCCTGTGTTCATGTCTTGCATGGCATATGATTTCATATACATGATTGTTGTAGCTATAATATATTCCTTTTTCAGTCTTCATTTAGAAATCTATCATCTAACAACCATAGAAAAGAGTGCAGTCATATCAAGCTCTGTGGCTGCAGGTTTTATATCTACATTGATCACCGGGCGTCTGTTAGATAAAAAAACAAGATTGAATGTGCCCTTGCTCATCTCTGTAATGTCTATGTTCTGTATCTTTGTTTCTTTGCTTGGACCTGCGCCATACTACAACATCACAGATCCACCTCTATGGCTGGTGTGCTTGTCTTGGACTCTGCTGGCAGTCTTTGGATCTGCCGGTGAGATTTCATCTGTCACTTTAGCGTATCAAACAGCTGAAGAAAGATTCCCACACACTGTAGAAACATATGGTACAGTTGCAGGATTAATCAAAGCATCCGAGTCTTTGGGGAGTGGTATTGGTGCTGCCATTGGAGGAATCATGTATCAGGCAATGGGTTGGGAATGGCTACTTACAGTCATGGCGTATCTGATAAGTGCTAACATTCTTACATTTGTACTAGCTGTGGGATGGAAACGTCTTCAGAAGGCAGAACATAATGTTGAAATAATTATCAAGCATCGTTGTAGTACTGAAGATACTGCTCTTATTAAGAGCAATTAGCCGTGAAAATGGTTTGAAAGACAACTTAAAATAGAATATATAAGGTATATAGCATGAGGTCTCGTGTTGAATCAGTTTGTCTTACCATGCAATAGAAAAATCAGCCGAAATCTAGTCCAAATGCAATCCAAAAATTTATTTTTAACTAGTTTTCAAACACACAGGTTCCTTTTCAAACAACATAGAAACAAAAGAACGCCTTACCTTATAGTAATCTTAATTTATAACATTTATATTTTAATGTAAACTATGGTACTTTCTTTATACATTATCAAAATTGTAGAGCTTACACTTAATAGAAAATATTTGTAATCATACTTAATCGTACATATTATGTATACAAAACTCTATTTTAAATACTAAGGTCTATTTAGTAGGATATTCTTGATATTGATATATAGCCATAATGTACACATATTCAAAACTATTTGTAAAATTTCTAATTTCCAACTATTCAAGTAAAAGTGATTATATACAAAACAGTTTGAAAATATACAGACATACACAGACAGACAGACAGACAGAGACAGACAGGAGGATATTCAGACAGACAGACAGACAGACAGACAGACAGACAGACACACAGACAGACACACATACACACACACATACACACACACACACACATACATACATACACATGCACATACATACATACATACATACATACATACATACATACATACATACATACATACATACATACATACATACATACATACATACATACATACATACATACATACATACATACATACATACATACATACAACAAACCAAACACTATGCTTGCTTCAGCAGCTGATCTACAGTGACGCAATAAAGTAGGATGCAATAAACACAATAGTTGAATTACATATAAAACATGATAAAAATCTTTACATCAATGACATGGTGATATTTACGGGTTAATTGTGAATGATACATAATACGAATTGAAAAAATTGATATTAATACCATGAATGTCACAGAAGAACGTCCTATCCATGTGGATAATATAGCACTGGGTCCAAGTTGTGCTGGAGACAGTGCCGAAGATGGGACTGACCATAAGAAAGATGCTAGACACTCCAAAAAATATGGAATACAACAGATTTCATCAGTGATCAAACAAAAACTAGTTAACTCAGACAATGATTCATCGGGTGAATTAACAAACTGTCAAAGATATGGAATTCTTGTTGTAGTTATTCTTGTAACATTTCTAGGTAGAGTGGAGAGAACATTAATATCTCCGTTTTATGCAAAATATGCAGTACAGAGAAATGTTACTGAGCAGGGAATTGGATTTGTTTTTGGATGTCTTGACTTTGCAACAATTTTTTCTTGCATAACTTGGAGTCATTTCAATTACTGTATAAATGTTAAGTATGTCTATACAATTGGCATAATTGGAACAAGCATTTTTTCTGGATTGATGTCGATATTATCTAGTATAGATAATAATGAAATATTTCTTGGAATAAGCATAATATTACGCACTCTGATGGGACTATTTAGTGGTGCGTATTATATTGCAGAAGCTGCCATACTTATTTCGTTGTTCTCATCAAATGTTGCATCAATTAATGGCACTTTAGAGGCAGCCGCAGCCCTTGGTGCCATGGCAGGGCCACTCATTGGAGGTGTTCTATATCAATTTGGTGGTTTTCATATGCCTTTCATCGTCACATCTGTTTGTATTCTGGTTGCAGGATTGTCCATTCTTCGTTTTCTTCCTTCACCTCAAGACAATCAGAAAAAGTCTCAATCATCATCTACTTGTAAAATGATCACCATTCCTGTGTTCATGTGTTGCATTGCATATGATTTGATATACATGATTGTTGCAGCTATAATATATTCTTTTCTCAGTCTTCATTTAGAAATCTATCAACTAACAACCATAGAAAAGAGTGTGGTTATATCAAGCTCTTTCACTACAGCTGTTATATCTTATTTGGGCATCGGACGTCTTTTAGATAAAAAACCAGATTTGAATGTGCCCTTGTTCATCTCTGTAATGTTTAT
>JAGTTF010005804.1:1503-14776 GCA_019095985.1 Streblospio benedicti
ACCGACGGACGGACGGACGGACGGCAATTAATTGGGTACAAGCCAGTGTATAAAACATTGGAATATTAAGCGTGGATTTTTGTACAGTGCGAAAATCGCAAACTGCTACAAAAATGCATATGATTATAGTTTCAAATATGATAAATGTGCGATTACATTGATCAATTATACATGAATATTCTTGTTAATGCGACATTACATAGATAACACCTATACATGTGACATACAAAGACATATAAGATTACATTGTAACAATTGATTTATCATACATGAGTGTTGCAAGATTACATTATAACAATTGATTTATCATACATGAGTGTTGCAAGATTACATTGTAACAATTGACTTATTATATTCGTACATGATAATTATTGCTTATACATATGACATAAATCACCCATGAAAGTGCTACATTGTTATACAATAGGTATAAACTGACAAATGATTAAATTTGTGACAATATTGAACTGCACTCAAAATGACAATGACACACATCTATGCATAGTGTAATAGAAAACGATTTAACATTGAAGTCGCGTCGCCAAGCGACATTTGGAATGTCGTCTGCTGGTAACTACTGGTTTGCGCATGTATTGTCGCCATGCATTGCCGCTCCCGGGTGTTGTCTTCTTTTGCCGCTCTCAGGTGCTGTCTGCTTTCATCTGGTCGCGTATTGCTGTCGCGCCACTAACCTAAATAAGCTTCGCTCGCGTACATCGCCGCCTACTTGTGTCTGGTCGTGTATCCACGGTCGCCAGGCACCTCACTGCTACATACACATCAATGTGGGCTCCCCTCGTGGACATGGTCTTAATCAGGTCACTTTACAGCGACCCTCAGCGTAAGAGACACTCCTGCCAAGTAATAACTGCGTTGTAGAGGCGTTGTAGAGAGCTCCCTCGCTCAGCTGACGATGCGACCAGCTTCTGAACAAGTATGACCCGCCCGACTCGCATCTGTGAGCCCCAGTCGCACCTGATACCCGCACACGGCTGTCGCTACTTCACACTGCCTCCCCACAGATATAGTCCCATCTTAGGTCGCGTTTCTGCAAACCTGGTGTTGTGGCCACTTCCGCAAAGTGGTATCTGCATTGTGGAGAAGTTCTCTCACTTCCTGACGATGTGACAACCTCGTGTGGGCGAGGGTAGCCTGTCAGGCCGCGTCTGCGGGACCTACTCGTGGCTGACCCCCACAATTCCTATAACTGCTTTGTGCGACCTCCTGACGGACGTGGTTGCGCCCAGGTTGCGTTTTCGTGAACCTGTCGGCTCTGACACTTCTAACACGGCCCGTCCCTGCTTTGTGCGACCTCCTGATGGGCGTGGTCGGCGCCCAGGTCGCGCTTTGCGAACCTGTCGCACTTGACTCTTATCCACGGCGTTATTCTACTGCATCTACAAATGGGGATTGATAATAGCGACGGCAGACGGCTCGTTGTGTACACCTTGAGGCGTAGATATTTCGCCTTGCTCTGCCCCCTCTGTCGCTTCCAGATCACTGGAACTCTTGGTCTGTGGCACTTACCGCACCACTCCTGAGTGTAAGTGACCGATCTGCTTTTATGAGGGACGGGACTTCCGTCTCTGCACATCAGTTTTGCGCAACCATGCCTCCAGTCGTCTTCCTTCCTTGTTCCATGACTCCACTCCTGTAACAGTCGCCCTGGGGGAGACCAAAAGAGTCGGGGCATGGATACTGCCGTTCTTTACATGGTAACTTATTGGTTTCACTTGATGGGTCGGGTTTTACAGGTCCGACTGCCTGCTGGCTAGGGGAACGCGACGGCGACCTCCAGTCTCGTCGCTTCCCCTTCATGGGCTTGGCCACCGGTCATCTCGTTAGACAAAGCACCCGCTGACCAAGCTCTGACTCGCTTTCTGACACTAAATCATCCAGCGAGGTCTCCCGACTCCTATTCTGCAATACTCCCTTGATGCCAGCCATCCTGCACCCTGCTCGCCGCCACACTTACGTCGCACCTCCATGGCGTAGGGGAAGAGATCCTCCCCCACATCTGGTATATTCCTGTGGAGTTCCGACAAAACCTCTTGGCGGTATCTGAAGCGCAACAGACACCCTGGCATCTCCGCTGACGCACCACTGCCCCCTGAGCTTATTTATGCCCGGAACCCCATCATAGATGGACCCCAAAGTAAGATACTCGCTCAGTTCGGCCATTGCGTACATCATCTTGAAGATTCTAAGGGCGATCAACTTTCCAATCTTGCTTGCTGTCGCAGGACCTTGCGGAAAGCTCTTCTTTCCCGAGTCATGATCACTTTTCCTCACTCTGTCGTGAACCTTGTTCGTTTCCTATCCGAGCCTCCGTCTTTTACCTTGGAGTTGCGACTTGTTCAGCCATGCACCCCCACAGCTCCTATACTCCCCTGTGGCTTATGGCATTGAACATTCACTCGTGGGTCGACCACGTCCCTGTTCTCCTGCTCGTGCTTGCTTGAGTTTGCTGGGAAAGGATGGCGAACTTCCTCGCCCATCTCGGCCGCATCGCCCCTGCGTTGGTTGATTCAGCTTTGCTCTCGTCTGTGCTTCAGAAAGTACATTGCACGTCACGGGATGATGCAGAAGCTCCACAGTGATCAAGGGACGGAATTCGACAATCAGATATGTCTGGAATTGTGCAGAATGTACACGATTGACAAAACACAGATGACCGCATATGCTCCTTGGAGCAATGGAATGAGTCGAATGGCGCAACAAAACAATCACAGCTGTACTATGTTCCTAGGGGGTCCACAATGGGGCAACGTGGGATGAACAGCAGCTTCCATATGTTTTCATGGCATACAACGCTACCCTTCATGCGAGCACAGGATTCACACCACAGAAATTGTTTTTATAGTCAGTGTACGGATCCTCTATTACCCATAGATTTGATGTATGGGGCAGACGATAGGACCATCCCACAGTGCTACTCATCCTACGTGTTTAGGCAGCGGCATATGGCGATGCAGATGGCAGAAACAGTGCGTGAGGTGGCAGGCCGAGCTGTTGGAATCCAGATGGAGCAGCAAAGTATGAAAGTAAAGCATAGACGTTACCAAGTGGGTGACCATGTCATGCTTATAGCCCTCAAACGCACGGGATAAGCTGAATTAGATGCCATAAAATCGTGGAGGTTGCCAATGACCACACTGTAAGGATACGGATGTTCTGTGGGCCGGCTAAAGCCGCCTAGGCACGGCGAGGCCGCCAACCATTATTAATGCAATGGGTGAATGTCAGTCGCTTGAAACCGGTGTTCAAATCAGGAAGTGGCATCACCCTAACCATACAGGATGCTTCATGCCACGAGGGCCTCCTCACTAAACGTAGAGCAAAGTTCTCGGAGTATTGGATCACAAACTACTAGATAGATGGTGGGAGAGGGCTCAGTTTTAAGAGCACGACCTCACTCGCTTGATGGAATTTTCACACAGAGGTGAAAAAGACTTCATAACCCTCTCTCTCCCGTGTTGCCGTGGTTTTGAGTGAAATTTGGGGGATGGAAGGAGTGAAGTCAATCTAGGACGAGGCAGCAACAACCGGACAGTCATAACAGCATCAAGACAGTCGGTAGTAACATCAGTCAGAAAAGAGGCCGCATTGGAATGGCCGCACTGGTTCGAGAATGGGCGTGCAGTAATGCGATATGGTCTCACCGTATTGAGCGGGGCTTGCCATATTGAACAAAGGCTCTCCGGAATGGACTGGTGATGTTGCCAAAATTGGAATGTCAGGTTGAGACCTGGGCTCCCCATAGCAGAAACGGGCTCTCGGTTTATGCTCATGGTATCGGTATACACGGAATTACAAATTGGAAGACGGATTTGTGAACTGGGATTCAGGCCTCCAGCTGTGTCCCAGGCATATGGCACGTGTATGCGCAGGGGTGGGGGGGTCGAGTGTGAACCAGGCAGGTGTAATTGTACCTGTACATGGTTAAGTCAGTTGCATTTGGAGTGGAACAGTCTTAACAAAGGAGCCAATTAGCGATGTCAACTGCAGTAGTTAGGACAAAGAATGTGTGCCACGGGAGGGGCGGCAAACCGGGCAGCCCGGTCCAAATTTGGTGGACCCGTAACGAGCCCAGGTGGCGGGTTGCAAGGCAGTGACCTTTTGGACCGCTAATTACAAGTCCTGGGCGTGATCATAAACTGAAAGTGGACCATGTGAGTGCAAATACTATAGCGGATTACAGAGGATCACGTGAATAGTGGTCTGTGATTGGAGCAGGTGACCCAGTGCGGCAAAAGTGCGGAAATAGTATTCAGTATATGCATGACTGATCACTTTTCAACAACTTGTTGTAAAGGACACGTATGCGAAAGTGATAGTGAAATAAATTGGCCTTTTGATTGTCTTAGGTGGAGTTTGCGGCGACTGACGTGAATAGCAGAATTCAGACACTTCAGGGTAAGAAGAGGACCTTTGTCATAGGAGTGCCGAGGCTGTCTGGCCTAGAAATTCAGGTTTGTTCAAAAATAGGGAAAAGGGGCAGTAATGCCATCATGACAGACACCGCACCACACCACAAAGGAAAAGCACAGGGCGGGCAGCAGCTCGTGCCTGTGTCCCTCAGCTTCCACTGGGGCGACAAACAGCGTATGGGAGCACAGTTCGTAACTGTGCATGAATTTGTCACTGTGCAGCAGCACATAACTATGGAAGGGGGCAGCTCGCAGACTGTCCCCGTTAACGCCAACCAGGGGGCCATGGAGCCTATGGAACTGGATCTGTAAGGAAACCAAGGGGTTTGCGGAGCACCGGGATGGCGGACATGATATCTCGACCGACCGTGATACCGAGGAGTCCCTATCAAACGGGAGTTCAGAAAGTGAGTCCAAACCGGAGGATCAGAATGCGACTGTCCAGCCGGTTAGTCAGCAAGGGACCCGAAAGCAGGCACCCGCACTAAGCCGACCAGTGATGGATGATGAGCCGGAGATTCATGCAGAGTGCAGTCACACAGACCGTTTTGTATTCGGATCAGTTTTTGGTAGGGCAACCCCCGGAGCAAGTTGCTTACCTCGCCGATGAGGTAATGGGGGCATGCTGCAACATGTGTACGAGTTGCGGACGAACATGCCCCCACCCAACACGGAGCGAGTCAACTGGATACAGCAAGGTCCAGTGGATCGGAGAAGCAGAGAAGGGCAGGAAGACAACTGGTGGGAAAACGTCCGGCTAATGGTACCCAACTTGGGCCACCGACATTTGCCGAGACTGTATCCCAAAGTGACGGTACGGGTTACTTGACTTCTGCATCTTAAGGTCACACAACAGTCCCTCACGGACTTGTTCACAGGGTATTTGGAAGCAGGACTGCGGTGTCCTGTGAAAGGGTGTGAGCCTTGGGCAGCGTTGGATGCGCCCTCTTGTTTGGCCCCAACCTCAAGCTATGTTGCTCGGATCGACGGGCAAATTACCTCAGATGGCAGATAATCATGCCAAATTGGACCCCCTGGATCGTTTGCAGGCCAGCAAATGCTGCTACATTTTGGGATCGTGGACACAAAGGCTTAATGCCATCTTTGAGCACTGGGTGCATTACCACATGCAAGAGGGATGGTGCTTTGTTGCCCCATGTTGCACTCGTAAGGCCATCCCGGCCATGTCACACTGCAAAAATAAGGCATTTCCTTCAATTACAGAAGCCGCGGATCACTTGGTAAAGGAGCACCGCGAAGAGATGGAGAAGAGATTCGGGAACCACGTGCTATCCATGAGAGCCAGCAGTCGGGACGCTGATGAAGCCACCACAGAGGGAAGGGGACGACATCCAGAACCCCAACCACCTGGATGGGTCTACCTCGCCAGAGTGGAGTTCAGCGACTTGAGCACTATGGCTCAATACGTGGTGACTGAGAGGGATGCAGTACTACAACCAGCGCATCCGGATCCTCCGCATTCTGGGATGATGACGGTGGTTCTCGCACAGCATGCTAACTCAAGCACTCGTGGGCTTCCATCTATGGGCATTTGAGTACAAGGCACAGGGCTGGAGCAGGAACCATCTGCAGTGACTGGAACAGTGTAAGACCATTTGGATATCGTGGACTGCTAAGTTGGAGTCCTACTCTGCCGCAGCAACACCCTCACCGGCGGATACAGTGCTGTTACTAGATCTTCCGCCGGCACAGAAACCATGGAAGCAGGACCCACGAATGGGAGGTTGATCAACCAACAGGATGCATCCTCCACGCCTTCCCGGCCACCTACGAACAACCCACCACCATGGGCGCCATGCTGGCGATTTTAGAGAAGCCCGGACAAAACCCGAAGTCGGCTGCAGCACCAGCGGAAAACCACACCAGGCCCAACACCTGTCTATAATTGTCTGATGGGGCGAAGGACGCCTCCATCCACAGTGACATCAACCCGGACCAGCTCATCGGTCTACACAGGGGATGTGACTCTGGCCCACGCCGAGGTCACCGCCGACATTGCCGCAACGGTCGTGCAGGTGGTAGAGTCGTTGGCACAACCACCCCATAGACATCAACAGTGATCAGGACCCAGTCGGGATGGTAAGAGGAATCATCCCAAGTCGTATTGGAGGAGCCCACCCTGGCCTTGGAAGAATCAGAAGAGAACATCAGGTTCGGGAGCTTGGTGGACGAGCTCAGAGAGTTGACAACAGAGTGGCAAGATTGCACTGTGAGAGCGGAGAATGAGCTCCGCACTCTATGGGCATAGCACTTCAGGACCATCGCCGAGCATCAGACTGCCTTGGAAAGATGGAAACATGACCGGGAATAACTTGTGGCGGACGAGCTCAACAGCAGAGCAGCGGCCTGCAAGTACAAATACCAATGGAACAATGCTGAGAAACAGGTGAAGTCCCTGACCGAAGAAGTAGAGGAACTCCGTAGCAAAAATAACTTTTAATAATATTTTGAAATTTATTGAGAATGAGAGTAATGAATAATATTAATTATGATGTAATATGCGTGTATGAGTGAGTGGTTACAAATGTAGGAGGTTGAGATTTTTATTATTTTATGATTGTAAATTAGAAATATGAATAGGCAATGCCTAAGACAGGCGCAGCATGTTTATCATCTAGGGATAAGAAAAAGTAAAACTAAATTTGTATACAAGACTATTTATATGGTAGAATATAATAACTAATCAAAAAACATTTGGGGTATTTTATTACAAAATGAATGGTCTCTTCTACTTGTTGGTAAAATATGGTAAGTCCATAAAAATCATAATATTAGAAGAAATATTCAAAATCAACATACAATGCTGCTGTGTACATTTAGACAAGATAAAATATGATTGTGACTTATTTGATGGACTAGTTCATGCTAAGGGCTAAACAAAATTGTAAGTATTACAGCACGTTGGCAAATCAGTGAATGCCTAATTGCTTATATCAATTCTGCCACTTTATATGACCTCATCTTTTAAATTACTGTTCTCTTAATGAAAATCATGTACATGTATGACACACTGAATAGTGCTACTTAAGATAACATATAATTTTAATTGGTTTAAAAAATTAAAAGCATGTGTGATGTCTTTTTGTGCGGACATCAACTTTATTCCACTAATTTTTGGCTTGTAACATTTTTTTCCTTCGGACAATTATTCTGTAAAATATTGGAAATCATCCATGCTAAAATGCCACACCCACATGAGAATTTTTGTGCATCTTCATAGCTTGTAAAGATGTGCTAACAGTCACACTTATATAGAAAAATTGAACATATCTGGCTTTTAACTGTGTAGCCATATTGTTAAGAGGCAAATGGGCTATGATTGGAACAGCTGTGTTTATGTGCTTTTAGAAACAATTAACTAATCCCTATATTAGGTCCAGATTTCACATCCAATGACTGCTTAGGCATGAATGGCATTGTATAATCTCTTGTGCATTTGGATATTATTGAACAATAGAAGTTATGCTTTCCTTCACTGGTTTAAGTCAGTAGCAGTTCCAACCATGCAAATTTGCCTGACGTTTTTAATTGGGCTTTGCCTGTTCAAAATGTCTATATTTGCAAATTTAAAGAAACCGGAAACTTTGCGTAGGTGCAGGATATTACTTTAAATCATATCTAATAATTTTTAGAATAAGTGTTTAAGGAAAAAGTTTTTAATCTGGCAAAAAGCAGTGGAATGAAATTGGTGCTACCACAATAGGCTGATTTTGGGCAAGATTCCACTCAGATTGTTCAAAGTGGTGTGCAGGATCCTATATACCTCTACCAATCTCTGTTTATATCAGGTTTCAATTCTAATGTTAGAATGGCCACCCTCAATGGGCATTTGAACTACTAATGTTCCACATCAAGCATCTTAATTAAGGGGGGTGTACAATGTCGCGACACGCATAAAATTGGTCTTTGCTGCATTCAGCGTGCGTTTGCGTTGAACTGATCAAAACGTGTTTAAATGCAGAGTTGGCCACTTTTTCTTTTTTCTTTTAGAATATTGTTCTTGTCATCGATGCTCTCAAATTCAATTTTAACAAATGTTCCAGGTATATTTTCATGAAAAGGGGTCGTTTTTGCATGCTTCATCTTGACTTCACTCCCTATACTGTCTCTGATAAGGTCCTGGGACTTTTTTTACAATGCTACGATCGTTGACTCTGTATCAAACGGAGAGAGATTCTGGGACGAGATGCTTGCTTCCATTTCCGCGAGTCTGCCTTCTAAATTGGCCACATCCTCACCTATGCTATCAATCTCGGTATGAATAGTTTTGTGAAAGTCCTCAAATCTTTGGTCTAAATCTTTCTGAATCTATTATTTTAAATTTTGAATTTCCTTGGTAAACAGCAGTTCAACCTTTTCATGAACCCTCCTCAATTCGCGCATTTCTTTGGTGTTTTGTTTCTCTTTTTTATTGTCCACTCTTGTACTTAATTTGAAAGTATGCATAGCTGTAATGTTCTTTTTATAAATTCAATTTTTACAAATTCAATTGCAGATTATATGATTTTTTCACCAAACTACAAGTTGCACTGTACAACTGGCAAGAGATTAATGAATTCAATACCCTGTACTAAGTACTAACTATTCAAAATTAATCCTGATGCAAACACTATTTATTTTTCACAGAAAGTTATCGTTTCACTTTAAATTGTCATTTTAAAGTTATCGTTTCACTTTAAATTGTCATTTTAAAAATACACATATATCCACTTTATTGGCATCAAGTGAATCCATGTAACAAGCACAACACTCATCCAAATTATAATGCACGAGAGTTATGATTTCTCTAAGAAAATGTCAAGAAAGCTCTCTGAAGAAAATATCCCTTCTCTATATAGATCTAGTAGATTCTAGGCCATAATCCTATCATGTGGTTCAATACTTGTGAAGCCTATTCGTGTATTACTGCAGTGAACAGTGTGAATATTTCCATTTGTTCTTGATTTTCAGCAAACTACTGCAACATTATTGTACATGTGTCGTTGGTATATATATAATCCGTCTCTTGCATTAACAATCAAATGAAATGCCAACTGCCAAATATCCCATGTCATGAACGAATTAAACATAAACATACACAAACTCTTGACATTACTGCTACTTTGCCTGGATACTGAAATTTGACAGTACTTGCTATTAGACTAGATCTACTTTTTTTATAGATCTAGACTAATACATTCACGGACGACAGATCTAGGCCGATTTTTTTTGTATTGATTTGAAAATTGTAACAGATTTTTTTATACACTGTTGCACCTTTAACCTTGGTATAGAAATGTTGCAATATTTAATTATACTGGTGCAAGTAACATTGTTTACATGCAAAAACACAGCGACCACTATTATTTTTAGGACTAAACTCTTACGTCGAGCGAAAACACGGGCTGCTTACGTAATTGGTAGATAAAATAATGTTGGTTAGTTAGCTTAATTGGCACCTTGTCAGGCATATTATTTCAAAATGAAAGACGAAAATAAGAAATGGATTTGATGATGTTAACTAATTGGAGAGAAAGACCCTCTTCTGGAGACCCCAAAAATAAATTAATCAATGACAAAGTGATAAAAATCCGTTGTTTGGCTGAAAAAAAGATGGCCACCTCGTAAGGTTGTTTTGTTCCTACTATGGACACTTGTAGGATTAAGACCAGTGCACTACCACCTAGTACTGAAGAGCCATTAGCACTTTAGCTTCTGACACAGCAGGTACGGACTGCTTAGGTAGGGCTGTCCACCTATTCCCGAAGGTAATAGGCCCACATTCATCCATCTTCAAGTTCAAGCCGGTGGCTTCCTCACCCCTGACGTCTGCTCGCCTTGCATGGACTGAAGGACCCACGTTTGTGTATAGCAGGAGCTGTCATGCATGTCAGCACTGGTGTAAAGTCTTCCCACGGGAGGCCTTTCATGAGACCAGGGGTCTGCACACCACCCACACAGCAAGTGGCGAGAGGCTCCCAGAATTTGTCGGCTATAGGCCGCAGAGCCGGGGTGTGAGGTGTACGCAAACGTCTCAGTAACACAACGAGGAGGAGTGTGGTTTGGGAGACCAAGCCGTGGAGGCTGTGCTCATGCGCTGTTCGAGTGAGATGCGCCATTCAACCCGTCTTGTCAGCCGTGTGAACCCGGCAAGGCGTGCAGGAGCTACACTTTGTTCACAATATGAAAGCCTATTTCACAAGCTTCAATTTGAGCCATTGGCTGGTCGGTATGTACTGAAAACCTTCGATTCTATGTCTAAACGTGTACATTGTGGAAACATTCTGACAATTACCATGGAAACAGGCCCATTTCACCACATAAGCTACTCATCTTGCAGTGCTATCATGCAGATCTGAAATGTAGAGACATTCAGCTTTACAATGGTATATGATAACATTATTCACCCCAAGTGGTACCAACATCCCTACCAGCCAATGTACTATGTTCCATTAGACAAAGTATGATTTTAACATTTTTCGGATTTTGACATCTAAAAGTGATGTGTAAATTGGCTCTTACCGGCAAACCCCCCGATCTGGAACTAATATTCTAATCTCGACTTGTGATAGCCATCTAGGAAACAAAAATTCACTATGAAGTTTTTTTAACAGTCGGAGCGATTTGCTCTTGTAAAGTAAAACATTTATTAAAACTTTCTGTACCTTCCATCGTCTTAATGATCTACCAATTGAGATTGTCTCAAGAAATAAATATCTTCGTATAATAATTCAAAATGATTACGCAGATGAATGTGACATAAATAGACACTCCATGTCAGAGGCAATTTGCTCATAACAAAATTCAGCAACTGTACAGATGCAGTTAAACGTAACTTATTTAAAACATATTGTTATAATTCCTATGGTTCGACTTTATGGTGTAATTTTAAGCAAAGTGTTTTTAAAAAGTATAGAGTTGCTTTCAATAACATTTATCGGAAATTATATCATGTACAACTTGGTGATAGTGTTTTACATTCATTTATTATTATTTCCCACAGGTTTCCTGGGGAAATGATTGTTTTTGACTGGGTGTGCACTGTGTGATTGCGCTCTTCTGACACAGTTCTTAAAAGTCCAATTCTTATTGGCTCAGCCCTACCTTGAGACCAATATCAAACCCTAGTCTTTTTCCATGATTTTTTGTTAAGCACCAGCTTTAAAGTACTCTGTAAACGGTCAAAAGTCACATGATCGAGAGTGCTAATGAAGCAGTCTATTGGTTAAATTATGTCACACCCACCAGTCCTCCACTCTAAGTGGCCGAGACAGATTTCTTGCATGACAATTTCGAGGTGACCTGCCCGCCCCTGAGCTGTCAATCACATTTCATAGCCAATCAGAGCAGCGTAGTAAAACTTTCATTCATGATTTGGTGTAAAATTGCAACAACAATAAAATTTACTCTAACCTTGGCCGCCCAACATAAAACGTGTAACACCTGTTGGGGTGTGTGGGTGGCTTTGCCCACCAGGAGTTGGGTTTAGTAGAGGGTGCCCTGGGAGAGTCTGGGGGTGGGTAGGCCCTCGGCCTTATAAGATAAAAAAAGGGGGGTTCAGGGGGTACCCTCCCATAATAACATTGAGAAATAATAAAAAAAATATGGTCATAACATCCTCCTGCCCATAATACTGCTATCAACTATAGAGATGTGATCTTATTATATTTTTGTGGTGAGTGGGTTGCTTTGCCCCCAGGAGTTTGGTTTAGTTGAGAGTGCCCGTGGAGTGTCTGGGGGTTGGGCCCTTGGCCTTATAAAATAAAAAACAGAGGGTTCAGGTGGTACCCTCCCCCATAATTTATTGAGAAATAATTAAAGACAATTGGCCATAACGTCTTCCTGCTATGACACTGCTATCAACTATAGAGAGGTGGACTTCCTATATTTTTAACACTAAATGTGCTTCTTTAACCTTTTTCATCATTTACCAGGGCACCTCTCACTCAATTTTAAACCCAAATGTACACGTGCAGGTGAGCGATATTAGGACCCTTATGGCCCTCTTGTTTTTTTATGACTTGTACAACAAGCTTTTGACAGCCAAAACATGAAATGGTACAGGATGATGTATCAATGTACTTGGCAAAGCCGAGTATGCGGTGCCGTTAGATGCCGCGGGGGGTGAGTGCGAGGGGGGGACACCTCCCCTCTCGCAAGTGTTTTTGGGGGATTTCCACCAAATTTTTTTGAAAAAGGTGAAAAATTCTTTCTGACATCTAGAGCTACTGGTTGCTCACATATATTTTGGTATATTATATTGCATTTTTGCTTTACATATCCAACATTCAGTACAGGAGACCCACATGCTTCTATGTACGTCACAGCAACATGGTATGCAGTATTCTTTATAAGGAAAAAAATTGCTGTAGTAAAAATAAACATAAAAATAACAAAGCTATCATAATGGTCGAAGATTCATGTTACACACCTATAAACAGGTTGAAAAACAGATTCTGGATAACTCTACATTATTACTGTGGCAGGTTTCAGAAAAAGAGTAAATTCCATTGTTCTTGTATGCCGAAATATATGTGAACCACCAATAGCTACACTTTCAAAGGAGTAAAAAAGATGTATATATTTTTCAATTGGAAAGAAGTATCATGGGAATCATTTTAGATTGGTTGACATTTTTTAGATGTGTTATGCTCACACTGTTTGTTCATGGCAAGTCATTCACACCCCAGTGGGAAATTCATACCTTCCTTGAACGTTTGTGATCTAGTTAATAGACTTGAGGGGTTTTAAAGGATTTAATGAGAAAAAATATCTTTGGTTTTTAGACAAGATTATGGATTTTAAATAACTGTCTGATTCGAAATATAATTATTAGTAATTGT
>JAGTTF010005806.1:29463-45436 GCA_019095985.1 Streblospio benedicti
CATAATTTGCGTTTGCTTCAGTGAGTTCCTCAATAAATAAATAGTTGCTTGCCTGCTATGTGCTCAGTGAATCAATAAATAAATAGTTGCTTGCCTGTTATTGCTGCTTGCTTAACTCGCCTGTCCGTGTACTCAATAAATAAATATACTTGCCTGCTATGTGCTCAGTGAATCGCTTGCTGCTTGCTTAACTCGCCTGTCCGTGTACTCAATAAATAAATATACTTGCCTGCTATGTGCTCAGTGAATCGCTTGCTGCTTGCTTAACTCGCCTGTCCGTGTACTCAATAAATAAATATACTTGCCTGCTATGTGCTCAGTGAATCGCTTGCTGCTTGCTTAAGTCGCCTGTCCGTGTACTCAATAAATAAATATACTTGCCTGCTATGTGCTCAGTGAATCGCTTGCTGCTTGCTTAACTCGCCTGTCCGTGTACTCAATAAATAAATATACTTGCCTGCTATGTGCTCAGTGAATCGCTTGCTGCTTGCTTAACTCGCCTGTCCGTGTACTCAATAAATAAATATACTTGCCTGCTATGTGCTCAGTGAATCGCTTGCTGCTTGCTTAACTCGCCTGTCCGTGTACTCAATAAATAAATATACTTGCCTGCTATGTGCTCAGTGAATCGCTTGCTGCTTGCTTAACTCGCCTGTCCGTGTACTCAATAAATAAATATACTTGCCTGCTATGTGCTCAGTGAATCGCTTGCTGCTTGTGTACCCAATAAATACAAATTGTCTGCCATTTTGTGTGCTATACTTGTTCACTAAACACCCTGATAACTATGCTCCCCTTATATTGCTCATGTTGCAACCCGTATACTATGCTATCGGGCCCACTGTGCTGCTTCTATGGACCGACCCCATTGTACTTCACTATATATACATATATTCCTGTCTGACCGCGTAAGTATCACCCCGTGTTCCATTCCCCCCATCGTCAGAATCGCAATTGTAACAACACAGCTGTCACTTGCAGAATACGATTCATAACACATCGCTAATAATGACCTTGCTAAAAAAAATTATCAGGGCCACATGAACATCTGACTATTTATATTCAAAATCTGAACAACAACTCATAACTCCACCAACCACTATTCATCAAACTCCAACCCTGGACACATATTGTCAACAACAACCCATTTGTCAACTCGTGTCCGTTTTACTAAGTGATTTTCCCGACTAAATCTGGGATTGTTTATGTACATTAACACCCAGAAAGCCTATATATATATACACTATAGTTTTGCATAAGCCATTATTTGTAAGTTGGGGAGCTGCAAACTCATTATCACCCATCAGTTGCTGACAGGTTAAGGCGTAGACGGACCTAACACAAGTGTTTTTGGGCAATGATTTCTTGATATATGTTACACACTGTCCAAATCCCCTATTATCGAGGACCTGGATATTCCATTAAGATTGCCTGTCCTGTAACCCTACCCGATGGGAGCGCTAATCAAAAACTCTGACATTCAAAACTCAAAACATTACTCTAATGGCGTGAACATGTTTATCAGCTGTGCTTAATGTAGCACTACAGCTCACGTTTCACTCAATTAAAAATTCTCAATAATATATATGTAATTCCGTGAATAAGCAATATTAGGCACATTATCAATTCTACACCTAAGATAAGCAACATTATTATGTTAATATTATTATCATAGAACTATGGACTACCTTGCAACTATTAATTTGGCTCCCCTGCTTGTATTTCAATTTCATAACCCAGTTTACTCATAAAAGCCGATTGGCCAGGCGGCTCCTATGGGTTTAAAACATCGAAAGACATTCCTCACAACGTTTCATAACTTACAAGGGTAATCTCATTTTAACCTTGCGCCGGCAAGTAGTGAAATCATTGAAGGTAAATGAATGTTTTATTTTGAAATGTGCGTTCTCCATGTCATACAATATTAGCAGGGGGCATATGCAATCATTCTGCCTCAGAGTCCATATTTCCATTCGCATGCAGCTGAAGGAAAACTTATTTAACATATAAAACAGAATATGCAATGTGATACTTAAGAAATGTACATTTACAAACATAATTACGCTATGTTATAGTGTTATGACCCCACCCCCCAAGTATAGTCGTACCAGTGTTCCAAATGATTCTGACAATGTTAATTGGGGTGCGATACATGACTTCCGCCCTCATCCGTCTCTGGTAACATGCACAACAATACATGCACGATAATGTAGGAATACATGAAACCCCCCTCACACACATATTCTACAAATATGCCCTACCATATCGCCCATATACAACACTGTATGGCCTGATGCATGTCTTCATGAAAAAATTAATTAAGTAATTCGAAGGTTAAAGTGTGCCGACTATTGCGTCAATGGCCTGATGTAAGGACGGGTCTGAAATAACATGTCTTCATGAAAATAAAATGAAGGTACGATGCTTGTGAGCCAACTCACAGTAAAAGCCGCCATTCACAAGCCGAAATGCCCCCATAGCAAACATGAATATCTCATGAATATCTCAAACACCAAGTCCTCTTAATGATTCCGATATCCTTTGAAGACCTAGAACAATGCCGACCAAGAAACCAACCAATACACAAACATTGTTCACAGCACGAACAGAGCCCTACATAGATAATTTTTTATGTACCTAAAACCGCAGCACTGAATCTGAACACCTGGCAAAGTCTACACGCAAGCAACACCAGTGCCCAATGTTTAGACATTTCCCGGTAAACAGTAAGCATTGTGAATAACAATCTTACAAACCATTGTACATGTGTCAACCCCTTTATAAATTGTGTAAGGAGTGTACTGTAAAACCTTCCAAATATGGTCACCTGTCTGACTGCATTAACTGGGTCACTTATTAGTGCTCGTAATAGCGTTAAAAAGAAGGTTTCTCGTAAAGCAGGCGATAACACTATGAAGTTGTGCTGTCCTGCAAGATATCTAGTATTTATAAACATGCGACTATGTCACACACGACCCACAACATTGTGTGGTGGTGAATTAGTAGAGTTTCATCGCGTATAGTAAACAAAAACCCAATCAGTATAAACATGATATCTCATGTAGCCTCAAAAGCTACTGCCATTGTGTTCACTGTGCACCTTCCTACATGACAATCTGTAAAGAATTACAAATGGACGTCTGATTTTTTTAATACTCTAATACAGCCGCACATGTATCATTTTAAGTTAAATGTACCAGTTTTCGATGTTCATGTATGACAAACTAGCCTGCAACTTTCAAATAACGTTAAAAAAACTGAGGACATGAAAACCAACCATGAATTTCGGCACCCAAAAAAAAAAAAAACGTTCAGTAATTCAGTTGAACTATCCCCACGTGTGTCAATTGTTGTCACAAAATCCTTTTTTTTTTCCTGGGGTGGCCAAAAGCATATATATTGAGTGATTTTGAAAGTGAGAAAGCTACACGTAAATTGCGATAGCAATTCAAAAGAAGTATTAAAAGAAAATGCCTTTGGGCATAACAGATATGAAAGGATACTAATTACCATTAATGTTGTTAATTTGAGTCTATGAAACAAGGACCATTCTGCAATTGTTCTCTTCTTTTTCAAAAGTCTGTTTTGCAAGATTTGACTACAGCCCTTAATGTAGCACACCGCCATTTCAACAGTGGACAAGGTAATGTCTTCAGACGAAACTAAACATGTAAACAAACAACATAGTGTCTATTTATATCAACTTTTGGCACAGATAGTCTTTTTATTTTTACTGCCTCAATTGTTTGATATAGCGTTTCTGTTTTCTCCAATTATACAATATGAAAAACAACAATACATGTATTTTTGAATTGAATATTCTGAGCATAGATGCATATACACGTAATAATCTATGCTTAGTTGTGTTCTGTAGGTATTCTCAGTAAAACTTTGTACAGTAAGTGACCTTTTGGAACTTGGAATCATTTTCTGAATCATATGCAAAATGCAGTCCAAAGATATAGTTTTACTACCTATGCAATGATAACCAGAATTTGAGAGCATAGACATATAGTGATGACAAGTGGTGCATCATAGCCTACATGTAGTGGTTCAGATGCACATAGATAAGCATTCACAGCTACGTATAAAGGCCATCGGGATATGCTTGTCTTGGTAAACATATATACAAAGAGGTTACACAACTTTCCATGAGAATTTCACTCGTTATATGAGTGCTGTTCATTTGGAGAAAGCCATCTGTATATATGCACTGGCAAAAACCCGAACAGTGTTGTCGCCTCATTTGCGGCTGCAAAACCGTGGGAACCGTTACCTCGTTAAACTGTTTAATGAACCAACTTAAAGGCATAATTTGTGTGGGACCTTTCGTGGCATCTTCACTCAAAGCGCAAACTTTAAATCAGGGCATAATAACCTTATATCATATATTATGAAGGAAGTAGTAATACTCCATCGCAAATCCAGCTTATTGCTTGGCAAATGTTCTTGACCAATTCTGGTGCTCGTTGGAAGCGGCACGCCGCATTTGGCTGTAAGGTTTTGCTATTCTTCGATTGTTTGTTTGGAATCAAGTATATAAAACACTTGCGCTGTTAGCATTAGATACAAGTTATGTTCATGGTTAACCAGAAAATACAAATGCATTCATATCATTTGATTACCAGTATGCATGAAAACCTTACAAGCTCAACAGATGGATATTTGCAAAAAACAACAATAACACGCAAGTGGAATATAATCGTCACACGCCCGGAATATCAATCTTCCAACATTCCTTTCTTTGAAACAACATCCATTCAGATCTCATCCAGAGCAAATATGGACTTTCCACATAACATGTTTCCAACAACTATGATTGAACATGTCCAATGATCACCGTTTACATACCCAGTGTAAATTTCACAGTCGCATTTGACATTCTAAGTCATAATCATCATACAGGATTTCGTATGAATCGCGCATCTAATCTTATAAACTGGAAAATTATTACATCGTGGGCAATTAATGGTGTGAGGTTTTAGTTGAACTGATCACTAATCTCTAACCTCTAATATAAGTGCACCACGATTTGTCATTGAACCTTATATATTTTGAGGCAGTCTAATTCAAAACTTATCATAAAATATTTAGTTACACGTGCACCCACGCTGGCACATTTAGGCATGGACTTCAGTGTGACCTTACAAACTTATGAACACATGGCAGCAAATGTCCATTCATTTAAACGTACCAGCATACTTAAACAACGTTATTATTTCGACCGAGTATGCATAATAGACCATGCATTTTTTGATGTTACTACAATGACCAATACAATTCCAAAATTTCCGTCTTTAAAAAAATGTGTACATACATAAAGCATTTAGAATTGATCTTCCACAGATTCCAAGCCCAGCAATGATACAATGCACAATAAGAGGGACTGAATACTTAAACGCAAATGAAAATGTGCAATCATTAAGCAGTCTTATCATTGCAATTTCCAAAATTCATGTAATTTGCTTTAAAAAACGGTAGCAGCGGCGCTAGTAGTGATGGGTGCCTCCGATGGCCGCCGGGTGACAATGCGCCCCTTGCTGAATATTTCGGGTGCCCCTCACCATTGGCGGGTCGCCGGGTCGCCTGCTTGGGGGGCTGACCCGAAGTGTATTAGTGTCTGGTTAACATTGGTTTAGCATGTTTACTAGAATCTGGGGGAGAAACAATGAGTGTTGACTGCCTTAGGTCTGCCCTGCCCTGGTTATGTAATCTGCTGAACACATGGCTAAATGAATGATATGCAGTAAATATTAGATATCTGGAGGCCATATTATTACAATACATCCCTGCTGAGTTCGGGAAAGAGTCCATTCATAAAGAATGACCGCTTTAGACCGGGTCTTGTATATCACAACGTGACGCCAGCAGGTCATTATATCTTGAAAATAACTGAAAATAGATTTCCGTGGGCCGCTGTTTTCGGCCCAGTAACATATTAGTATACACCTCCTTAAGGGCTGCCGGCCGGAATACCCCCCTTAACAATTCCATTATTTTATCATATGTGTCTCTCCTATCAGGGGAGCCTGCGTGACCACCTTACTGGCTGGGTTTCTTAGTAAAAAGTGTCACAAAAACTGACCTTTTTGTCCTTCACTTAGGCCCACAAGGGCAAAATAATTATTCAGACACGTTTGAAAATTTTGAAAATCGTCGTCTGTATGTCCAGAAAATGTTGGCAATGGGGGCACGTTTAGTGTTATCAACATTGTGTTATCTTTGCTTTTTATCAGGGATGATACGGTTGAGAGTTTGCAGCGGCCTTGTTTTTATACGATAGATGCCACTTGCTGATAAAATGCCTACACCTTTTTATGTTCTAAGGCGGATACACTATAATTACATCACTGCACTATATGGTTACATTGTATGATTATAAATAGTCGGCACACTCACAGTTAATCTCCTAATATATTAACCCAACTTACGTTTAGATAAGAGTTCTCGGAAGTCCAGGCTCGGATGATCGGCTGCCGGCTGGGGAATGGCCAGGTACCTGTCTGGGCTGGTCGTCTGCTCCACGGCTGGTTGATAAGCCGAACAAGCAACAACCCTGATGTGCCGAACGTGTCAGCCTTAGCGTCTGCCTTGCCTCTAGTACTGGCCTTTGACATGGGCGCAACGCCACCGACCACCCCGCCCCCCTGTGACGTAGACGTAATTGAAGATGAATTAACGATAATTGCATACGCAATTTTAGGAGCAACAGCCTGTTTCATCTTATACGCAGCTTATAAAATATTGTCAAAATACAGGACTTACAAACAGCTACAAGACCACAGCCTGTTAAATCAATCAGCGGGACTATACTACAAAATATTCTCGGCAGACCACCAGTCCATATTGTTTCTCCGCGACATCCCAGTGGATTCACGTATGAAGATTGCAGAATTGCCGCGATTCAAAGGTTACGCACTCGTCACGCGCACCTGCTGGCCAAAGATCAACCTCGATTGGCAAAATGATTTGACCTTACAATTAGGCGAGGACACAGTTACGATTTCGATGCCAACTACGTTTCATATATCAATTAGAAATGCGGCTATTCTCAAGACCATAAATGACGTCAATTACTATGGATGCTTACTAATTAAAAGACATGATCAAAACTACTACAGTAACATCAGAAATGAAGACGCAACGGCTCATGACATGTAATTTATTCACATATACACATTTACAATTCCATACCAACAATACTAATAATAACAATAATATAAATTCTTTAAAACCACCACCAAATGTTAACATTTTCATATATGTACACACCACCACCAATATCAATAATTTCATAAAGCACACAATTACAAATGTCACATTACCCACAAAACCTAATCTACTTAAAACGACACTACCAATACACGCACACACATACAATTTCACATTATCCACCAGTCTTAATCCACACTATCCACACGTCCTCATTATCCACCGCTATCAACACACTAATCTATCCACTCTTCAGTTATTAACACTAAACAATATCCATTAGCCACGTCAAGCGCTTATTCTCTCGGCCGACGAGGACTACGACTTCTCACACGATCTCGAGGCCTCGTCGACCGATCGTCGCCACGCGCATGGTCGCGACTGCGACGCCGACGCCTCCTGCCACCATCCCGCCCCTCGCCACCAGCGGAGGCACCCCCTAATAATCCAGTAGGGAATGCTGGTGGGGGGCAAAACTGGGGAACGTACATGTATCCACCGGCGTGATCACGCCCCCCGTAGGCGGGATACTGTGACGGGTGCAGCGGCGCCGGCGTCTGAGCAACCCCGCCATCACCCGCGAAATCCACCACTCGACGTTCACGCCCTCGCCGACCGGTCGGATGCCTCGTCGCGAGAGCGCTTGATCCCGGCACCCTCCACGCAGGAAGCCGAGCGTGCCCGCCGACGACGTCGCTCAGTAGTTTCCCGCTCCTGCGCTCTCCCCCTGCTGGCATCCATCGTTCCGTACCGCACGGAAACAGTCTCCGAGGAGACACCCGACTCCAAAGAACGCACTGCCGCCCGCACGCGTCCAGATTCTGCGGGTGCCTCCTCCGCCGACGAACTGTCCAGCGACCCCTCGGACGCATGAACGCTCACGCCCGGAGACCCCGCGTCCGCCGCCGCCGCGGGAACAGCCGCTGCTTCGGCCATCACCCGAGCGGCCTCCGCCGCGGCCTCTTCGGCGCGGATGATCGCATCCGCCTCTGCCGCGCCGTCCACGTGTTCTTCAGTTTCGGCGCCAGTATTCACCTCAACCGCCGCTGCGTCCATGCCGGCCGCCGACGCCGACGGGCCCTCGCCGCCCGCCTCACCAATCAGTCGTGCAGTCCCGGCGCGGAACTGGATTCCAGTAATTGCAGCCCCAATCGCGGGGGGCTCAATCACGAAGCGGTGGGAGGACAGACGATTCTCCATCGCCCAACTGCAAATAGATAGAAACATCATTAGCGCCAGATCACATAAGAATACACATCATCATTACTCGATATCAGTCGTTCCATAAAACATAAAATTATTCAACAACTTACGTAACCCCTCCCGCTGGAAAGCGTGCAAAAAGACGCACGAAGTCGCCTTGCAGCTCACTTAATTCCTCCAGACTGCTGTCGGCAAATCTTGCAATGATTGTGAACTTATCCATCTTTACTACAACTCTTCTCACGACAACAAAGAATACAAGCGTCTGTACTCGACAAAATCCAGTGAAGGAGTGACCTCCGCCCACATATGTCTCGACTTCCCCGACACACACAAAGGCCCATAACGATACATCATCTCACCACCCTTCGGTAAATCACACATGGCCACCACGTGTGACATCCACTCCCCAGAGACAAGTCAGAAACCAGCTACGCCGCCGAAGACCACACGCACTTGGAGGACATTAATCATGTCATACATTAACGCCGTACTTCAGGAACGTTTGCGTTCATACCATATTGTACAAATTTAGCATAGTTCACCGTTGTCATATTTACTGAAGTAGCTGATCAAGTTAGTCATGTTAACCTCGCACCTTACGTGCTTGATTTATTCAATTTGAATGTTATTGTTAGAGTCATTATTTACGTAGTCTTACGTGTTAGCTAAACCTAGTCTAAACATTATCCTTAAATGTCTATGCGTATATTTTAAAGTAGATTTTATATGTTAGCTATGTATACGTTAGAGTTACCATTTTTTCTTCAAATAGTAATGAACTTATATTTTGTATCTATATACATGTATATCCTTTTTATATATAATCATATAGCTACTGATTAGTTCTAATGTATGTTGTACACTATATGTTTATTATGTATTATGTAGGGCTGTCAACGCTTAGGCCAAGTCCTAGCCAATGCTTATAAGCTCAAGCCAGTTGCTGCATAAACTACCAAACCTGCTCAACTTGTTCCACTTCATAGTGTATACAGAGACAACACCAGATGTGGAAAATAAGGCATCAATATGACAGGAAGAACGGATTGTCCAGGAAGGATTGTTTGTGCAGGTACAACCACAAGCTTCTGGGGGAAAATAGAAGAAAATTGGCGCAAACTTACGTCCCAAAGTTGTGTATAAAATGGTTTCCAGATAACACTTGCTTGTTGCAGGATATCTATGATGCGTGCACATCGGAGTCCAGGGCTCATATCAAGCGTTTAAAGTGTTTTAAAATATGGATTTTAGTCTATACTTAGCGTTGCAAACCCCGGGCATGACGACAGTCTTGCTGTAACACCCGACGTAAACGGGAAACGGAACATGCGGGAACTAGAGCGGGTCAATCTCATTCAGAACATCGGTGTATTAATACGTAAGGATGGAGGGGGTTATAGTACACTATGATACAGCATAACTAATATGTAGAAAGATTATATTTTACAATGTATATCTATTGTGCACCATATTGCATATATCTGCTTGCATTTTACCTAATGTGTATCCTTGCATTCTTGGTGTGATTTATGTATGTGCAACACGTACATTGAAATGTAATTAAGATGACATCCTTTTTAGCTGAATGCATTTGGCACCGTGGACTCTCAAGAAAGAATAATTTACATCCACCCCCTGCCTATTATACTATAAGGTGTGAAGAACGCATATTTCGAAAATGAACATTTATTTTATTTTCAGTAATTTTCATTATTTGCCAGTACAAGGTTATATGGCTAAGGAGGTTAAACCTTGTAAGTTATGAAATGATTGAGCAGAGATATTACCACCAATAGTTCTCCTACTTATGGACAACTATTACCATGTACATTGTCGGGTCATATTAAATCCAAATAGAGTTGCCTGGCCAATGGGATTTTCTGTGGACGACTACTACCAATGTACATTGCCAAGTCATATTAAATCCAATACAGCCACCTGGCCAATGGGATTTCTATGAATAAGATGTAAATTGTGAGAATTGAAACACAAGGCAAGGGAACCAAGTTAATAAATTGAAGGAGAGTCCACGGTCCTTTAACAGTAGTATTAGCATAACAATGTATTGCTTGTTTTCTTTTTTAAAGTGTAGGATTGGTATTATGCTTAAACTGCTTTCATTTATGAAATTACATGTATTGCTGAGGGTTCATGATTCACTTAAACGTTTTTTCTTTTATCCTTATCTATGAAATATTATTGGCTAACTGTGACACTATAAAAATGTCACCTGAGGCATGGCTGATAGGCATGTTTTGTAATCAGGGTGGAGTGTATGAATGGGTCATAACATTCCATGAGGCTTAAATTTCAATGTTTTTGTGATTAGCATTTCTCACAGAGGGCCATTATAGGACAAGTTTTTGTCTAGGCAAACCTTAATGGAATTCTCAGGCCCTCGCTAATAGAGGATTTGGACAGTGTACAAACATACATTGAGAAATTATTGCCAAAACAGTTGTGTTAAGTCCGCTTTTACGCCCTAACCTGTCAGCAAGTGTTGGCGATAATGTGTTTGCAGCTCCCCAGCTTACAAATAATGGGCCTTGTGCAAAATTATTGTGCATTATCTAGGGTTTCTAGGCGTTAATATGTATAAAACAACCCCCAGGCTTATCGGGAAAATCGCTTAGTGAACCGGACACGAATCCATAATGGATTGTTGCTGACAATATGTTTAAGACTTGAGGTTTTAATAAATAATGGCTTATGGAGTTATTAGCAATTGTTTGGAATTTTGGGTGTGAATGGACAGATGTCCAAGTCACTTGACAAATCGTTTAAGTAGAGTCATTACGAGCAATATGTTTATGAATCGTATCCTGCAAGTGACAGTTGTAACAATAACACCGTGATTGTTTTTGCAAATTATTATTTATTCAATGGAACGAAGGGGGGCATCCTTGAGGAATTTACACATATATATATATATATATTATATATATATATATATATTATATATATATATAGCTATAGCTTTGTAATTCTCGACTATGATGGACATGAAACATTGGGATGATATCTACATTAGGCCAGATGGCAAATATATGTATATATAGTAAAGCATAATGGAACCGATAGCTATTTGAAGCAGTTTTGATTGGTATGAATTAATGCATGACTCAGCCGAGTTGGTGGCGTGGGAAGTACGATTAGGCAAATGGTACAGTCATGGTCTTATACAGGGCTGAGTCCGACAACATAATCTATGAGTTACATACGAGCAAATACAAAGGGCACATAGTTATCATGATATTTGGTGAACAAGAAGGTTCAAGTCACAAGAATTGTACATAGCATAATACACAAGACACATACATAAGCAGTTACTGCACACACATAAGCAGCATGAAACGGTGGTTATTGTTGGCTTGAGAGATAGTATGCAATTCACATAGCAAGTAATTTACAAGTTTGTATCCAGATGACTAGGTTTGCGATTACATGAATACACGGATTGTATTGTATTGAGACATACGCCATGTAGGCTCGGGGTGAAATACCTAGATATAGTTATGATGTTTATGATGGCGCATGTATTGTAGGTTAATTATTAATTATGGTACCATGACGGTTATTTATTGGCTTGTATCATGAGCATGCATGCAGGACGCGTTCGTCCAATCTGGTCTAGTGGCAATAGGAGTGGGCCTACTAATTGTATGCTTGAATTAATGAATGTGCTGTTATTGGATCCAAGTATTAAATATTAGCATTCCGATGCTATAAGTGTCGTAGTTATATAGATATAATGTATAGTGGGTTGTAGATTGTGGTGGCCACGCTCACGGTAATCACATCTTATTTACAGCAAGATGATGATGCTCTGTTTCTTGCTCGCATCATGCATTGTTGAAGTTGGGACCATAGCATTGTCTGTCAATGATGCGGCCCATCGAGCATTGGGGACGATTCTAAGATTAGGGCCAATGCAGGGGCCATTTTACTCAGAGGATGAGCAGTTTGCATATTGTAAATAGTTTTGAGCATGTTGTCTTTATGGTACGCTTACCAGAATTTACCATGCCATCGAAAATTAAACCAGCTTCACTATGTCCTCAGGCATATTTTTCAATGCGTACTCATAATTTTAGACAGTACTACCGCGGCTTCAGGAAACGCTGCAGTGGAACTGAGCATAAAAATTAATCAAGGGATAATTAAATTCAATGCCATGCTCTTGATATTAAATGATACCATACGCAGTCTCAATGCCACGTCACGAGGCACATATTGTGCCTCATGTTAAACACACGAGCCAAGCGTGTTTCTTTTTAACACTGTGGGTAAATTTTTCTCAGATTTATTTGGCACCGTACACAAGTCTGAGTATGCTAAGCTGATTAAGTATGTCCAGGACCTGCATAACACCAATGCAGTCGATCATAGGAGCTTGGGGGTAGTACGGGATATGGTTACCGCTGCTATAAATTCTACCGATACGAGATTTGGGAAAATGTGGACAGCTCTAAGAGCAACGCATTCACAACTGGACGACGTATAAGGAATATCACAGACCGCTATGATGAAGAGGGAATGATGAGGGAAAGTTACAATAATTATTATCATGAAATACTAAAGGAATCTTATTGATGCCTCAATAACGATATGAGGGTTGCTCTCAGACGTCCATAATCTTACACCACTCAGCACAGGGTTGGATAGCTGCCCTGGAGGGGCGCTGGGAACTGGAGCATCACACTACTATAATTGTATGATACATCTCGCAAAATGGAATAGAGGAGTTACAGTCAAAGCTTAAATCTAAGGCTGTAGGGATCGGGGTTGTTTATACTTCCACCAATTATCATTTTATTGCTCCAGAAGGGACACGGCAAAAATTCATCCATGGTTCATTCAAGATTTACAACGCCGGGGGGTTATTACACATGGCAGGGTTTATGTCACTGGCGGCCCCAATAGGCGTGGATTTGGGTCAACAACAAATTGACATGATGGTTCAAGATCTTCGTGATTAAGATTTGGATACAATATACGATGCAAGGGCCACGCCCGAAAGGTACTAGAAATTCGGGTACCAATTTATACAAATAAAACTCTGGGACAGGTGGCCAATCCCAACCGACCAGATACGCAGCGGTACCTATTGGTCAATCGGGACATGAACTGATTTACCCCTTGGACGGAGGGCGTCAGCTTGGACCCTTTGATGATACAGATGTATTCATGAGCCCACCCCATTACCAGTGAAATATTCACGCGATGCAAGACCTACTGTTGCCATGCACATGTCTATACTAGCCACGTGTTTCTGCATACTGATTTCCACAGATTTCAAGCCAATGTCCTTCAGTGAGTTCTTAGCTATCAAGATTTTTTAGTTTCTACACATAGCTAATAGTTTAGAGTCACCTTACCTTGCCCTATGGGGACTCGAGCACATATGCAACGATAACAATATATTCAAGTATCTGCATATCAGCATTGTCTATGATGCCAAAATCGTTTCTAGATTCCAATTGGACTGTGGTAAGGGATCGTCTATACAGTCGCATGCAACGTGTCTTATCATATATTCACAAGCATAGCACCAGGCGACTTGCCCGTGTTTAAATTTTTGAAGATAAGAAAATTGGAACAGATAGTAGAAGAACAACAGAGGAAGAAGGTTCAATTCTGGCGCCAATACCAATCCGTGCCCGACTGTCAAGGGGCAAAGTGTATACGGTGCGGAGAGCGGCTGGGAGAGCTAGACTTCTCACAGCAGAATAGGACAACTGCTGATTTCATGATATGTTGCATGGGACCTGTGCATAGAAGATGTCTATTAAAATTTCTGTGGGCATCGTGGACATGCCCTCACCAGCTAGATAAGGCCCATTGTCATGACATATGGGAATGCATGGCAGACTTATCACGATCCTGTTTTTGACGACGATGACATTATGTCAGAAATGAGATATACATATTGTCAAAAATATCATGGTTGTTACCGTCAAGGATATTTCCTACCTGACAGAACGAACCGTGAACTTTGTCGTTTCATCCAAAGACAAAGGGCCTTGTTTCCCATGACCTACAGACTTATGGAAGGAGCTCACTTGCAAATAGAATTTGTATTACCCACCATCCGGCATTGGGCCCTTATAATCCATGGGATGGACTTCCGGCTGTTCGATTTGTAAGGTAACCATGGCTACACATATGGTAGGATGCCGCATACAATGTATATATACTCATGCTCTGGACTAACCCGGGGGTGGGAGATATGAGCATCAATGGTGCTGGGTGTGTCCGTGAGATTGCGCTAAATCCAGTACATAGTTCATAGATACGTGTTTATTTAATGAGAATACCTGATGGATATAAGATCTGACATTGTTGTAATTAGTGCTAAAGATGTGACATTACATTAACTGTTCACTACAATAATGGTTACTGGCTAACATGGCATTCGCTTGTAAGATATTAGTACTGATGGTCGAAAGTCACTGCAAATGGTATTCCAGTCACTATTGGTACCTCCGGTATTATAAGTATACGCTCAATCGTGGTGTCTCAAATTACGTTTATATTCCTTCTAATTCTTTCCACTAGAAGACCTTGTTCCTGATGCGCTAAAAAGCTTTGCCAGAGATATTCTGCTGTTCAATGAGGAATTCATATTTTCCCCTGAAATTCACGGCGCGTTTTAGTTTCAATTTTCTTGTAATAAAACTTTTAGTAAGAGCTTAATTCCATGCAAAGGCATTTTAAGTTCAAATTCTATATAAGGTTGCTATGGACGAATACATTATGTTCGGATATGAAATACATATTTATATACCCCGGGCAATAAACAGCAGCGAACAGTGCCTTATAAAAATATTAATGACTAATGTGCCCCAGATTAAATCAAGCACCAAACAGCAACCGGCGTTGTTGGAATGGAGTTTTGTTGATACACCACCAGGTCGAAGCGCGAGGCCAATACCAGGTTGCCGACCTTGACAGGCCCAGAGTTGTCAATAATCTTACCAATATGATTTTGTAATGCACCCGCTTTCCAATGTTTCCTCCACACAGGTTCATACTCATTGTCAATTGAGACAGCTGACTCCCCCACGTATCAAGTTCACGTCTGACCAGGTGTTACTTCTCCATCAGTCGGTATAAAAAAAATAAATAAAAAAAAATATAATGCTGCCGACATAATGAACAAACTCACCTGGAATAACAGTCTGGATGGGCTTCACACTTGATGTTCCGTGACTCTAACTCAAGCTTAAATCCCATATATGCCTTGTTCTGTAAGTGCCTATATTGAAGAACAGGTCCGATGTGTGTGTTTTCTTTCATCACCTTATTCTGTATATATGTTTCTGGTTGATAGGGGACAAATCGACGGAAAGCCATTAAAGATAAAATTTATTCTGGTTGCACCACATTTTATTTGTCATAATTGTATAGTTGGTGTGGGGGCCTGTAAGCCACGGGGTAGCGATCTTTTCCTAATGTATTCGCTGAATAACGGTTTGATTTTCAGCGAGGTCCGTGAGACATGACTTTCTTCCTTTTCCCTTGCGCTGAGGGCTGGCACCAATTTCCTCAAGAT
>JAGTTF010005806.1:54300-72567 GCA_019095985.1 Streblospio benedicti
AAAAGTCTTTGATTTATTAAAACAGCACTTTATTACAACCGGAAATGAAGCTAAGATGATGGCGAACAATTTGACGCCTTAGCGTCGTTAAAGCTGACGTGAATTAAAAAAACTGATGGCGTGTAACTTCTGAGTAGCCATTAATAATTAGTAGTGAACAGTTAAATGTAAGTTATGTACCCTTGGGAATATAAATGTTTCTTTGTTGTACAGCTTGGCAACTACCACGTCACACTACACCCTCACGTCTCTAGTACTAATTATAGCATTGTCAGATCTTATAACCATCCGGTATTCCTATTAAATAATAGAATACGTATCTATGAATCACGTACTGAATTTACGCAATCTTACGGACACACCAGCACCATTGATGCTCGTATCACCCCCCTGTTAGTCCAGAGCATGAATATATATATACATTGTATGCAGCATCATACCATATGTGTAGCCATGGTTACCTTACAAATCAAACGGCCGGAAGTCCATCCGTGGATTATCAGGGCCCAACACCGAATGGTGGGTAATAAAAAACTCTATTTGCAGGTGAGCCCCTTCCATAAGTCTGTACGTCATGGGAAAAACAAGGCCCTTTGTCTTTGGATAAAAGCTTGACAAAGTTCCCTCGGTTCGTTCTGTCAGGTAGGAAATATCCTTGACGGTAACGACCATGACATTTGGACAATATGTATAATCATTTCTGACATAATGTCATCGTCGTCAAAACAGGATGGTGATAAGTCTGCCATGCATTCCCATATGTCGTGACAATGGGCCTTATCTGCAACTGGTGAGGGGGCGTCCACGATGCCCACAGAAATTTTGAATAGACATCTTCCATGCACAGGTGCCATGCAACATATCATGAAATCAGGAGTTGTCCTATTCCGCTGTGAGAAGTCTAGCTCCCCCAGCCGTTCTCCGCATCAGATACACCGCCCCTTGACAGTCGGGCACGGATAGGTATTGGCGCCAGAATTGAACCTTCTTCCTCTGCTGTTCCTCTACTATCTGCTCCAATTTTCTTATTTTCAAAAATTAAACACGGGCAAAGTCGTCTGGTGCTATGCTTGTGACTATATGATAAGACACGTCCGCATCGCGATGTATAGACGATCCCTTACCACGGTCCAATGAACTTTGTTCGTGCTAAATGATTAACATTAGTGAGGTTTGGGGGCGGAGGGTAGAGAGGTTGCTTCAAAGTAAATTTATATATGTTTCTATTAGAAGGGATTTTGAGATTTTTGTTTTTTGGTGAAAATCGTATTGAATTACACGTCAGGCCGAAAATTTGGCAGTTCTTTAATTTTACAACATTTAATCTTTATCATCACTAAGAAATAAATATAGTAATGTCGTTGTTGTGATATATGTATTTTATTCTGCATTTGTTAAGTGGCCAATTCTAACTTCATGGGAGAATTGAATTCGATGTTGCAATACAATGAACGCTATAATTTCACTCGTAATAAAGCAACATACTGCGTTTTACCCGGAAATCAGAGTAACCCAGCATGATAAAGTTCAACCACATAAAAAATCAAAATATATTGTTACCTGCACCAGCCGGTTGCACTTAAAAGGTTCTATTATTCAAAGTATTGATGCTGATTCTTATTATCACACTTTGAGACCATAATATTCTACATATTTTAAGAAATCTATCGAATACTCCCCAGATCAAGATTAGCAATAATGCTCTTTATTATCATCCCTACCTGTCTGCTAACATATCGTTTATCGAAAGCGCTATATTAACAATATGCAACAACGATGCGCTCTTGACTAAGGCTGATTCTCTGAAACCAGCATACATATGCATAAATTATGATAATGAGCTTTTTGTAGCGCTACTCCTAATTGCATCGGAGTATGGTCGGTGTTGACATGTTTCGGTGTGTAATAAAGGCTAATCATGGATTAGCGTAGTCAGTCGAATGTAACGTTAAATATTATTGGTAGTTGCGCCATCTGTTAGCCAATCAGATGGCGCAATAATTAGTTTGTTTGATGTCAGAAATACGTCATCATTTCTCGTGTGGCGTGATTTATGATGACGAAATACACATCGATATGGCGGATGTTACAAATTTTGTTAGGTATTTTTTACATTTTTCTTAAATTACATCGTTATTTTAATGTGTTAGTGTTTAATCGTGTGGGATAAATTTTATTCGTTCGATTAGGTGGCAATAGCATTCTTTTACAAGCCGTTTTTTCTGCGATAATCGTGTTTTTGCACATTTCATGTGCTGTGCCAAGTCAATCTCTAATGAAATTGTTAAATGTAATAAAGTCGGCGAAGCCGAGATAGTGGCGCCCGTAGGCACCCATATGCTGTGCCGTAGGCGCCAGGGGGAGGGGCTGCCGGAGGGGGACACCCCCTTCTGCACTTGGGGGCGAGGGGATCTCCCCCCGAAAATTTTGAAAATTTGATGCATTTTTCTGCAATCTAGACTAGAGCTACTATCTGGCATAGACAGATATCTACATAGTGTTTTGCGATATTCATTCAAATATTACTTAAGTATGCCATAAGATAACACTTATTATATATCTGGAATGTACATCATGAAATGGAATCATAATATTAATGAATGTGTGATATCTGCTCTGTATCCTTTTAATGCCACAATTAAATAGAAAATATTAGAATTCTGGTATGAAAAGTTTTTAAGCGCGTTCGATGAAATATTAGACCCACAAAAAAGTGGTGTATCCAAAACTTGACTGAAACCCCCCTCGCTCGAAATGGAATATCGTTCCATTTTTGCGAAGGGTGACAAAATATACATCATCCCTTACTTATATTTTCGTAAGATAAATATTACTTATGAGTCATAAAATTATATGATCTATAGTGAACGTAGACCAGTAGGATTATGGATTTATTTGTCTAGAAATTTGGTTATGGCTGATGAAGTTTCTTTCACCTTATGGAAAATGTCCTCTATATTTACTATTTGGCATAGACAGATATCTACATAGTGTTTTGCGATATTCATTCAAATATTACTTATATATGCCATAAGATAATACTTATTATATATCTGGAATGTACATCATGTAATGTAGTTGTACCTACACGTTAAATGGTACATCATGCAAGTGAACGAATTTACATTTTTTTAATTTTAATGGAATCATAATATTAATGAATGTGTGATATCTGCTCTGTATCCTTTTAATGCCACAATTAAATAGAAAATATTAGAATTCTGGTATGAAAAGTTTTTAGCGCGTGTGATGAAATATTAGACCCACAAAAAAGTGGTGTGTCAAAACTTGACTGAAACCCCCTCGCTCGAAATGGAATATCGTTCCATTTTTTTGCGAATGGTGACAAAAATATACATCATCCCTTACTTATATTTTCGTAAGATAAATATTACTTATGAGTCATAAAAATTATATGATCTATGGTGAGCGTAGACCAGTAGGATTATGGATTTATTTGTCTAGAAATATGGTTATGGCTGATGAAGTTTCTTTCACCTTACGGAAAATGTCCTCTACATATCATATAATTCTAAGAATTGAGTCTTAATCAAGGGAACTGAGGGCGGGAATAAACGTTTGTTGCTAAATTTCGAGGCGTGGAGGCACTATCTGAATTCGTTGCATATGTGCTCGAGTCCCCATAGGGGCAAGGTAAGGGGACTCTAAACTATTAGCTATGTGTAGAAACTCAAAAATCTCTGGAAATCAATATGCAGAAACACGTGGCTAGTATAGACTTGTGCATGGCAACAGTGTGTCTTGCATAGCGTGAATATTTCACTGTTAATGGGGGTGGGCTCATAAATAAGTCCGTGTCATCAAAGGGTCCAAGGCTGACGTCTGTCCAGGTGTAAATCAGTTCACGTCCAGATTGATTGACCACCGGCGTAGTCTGGTCGGTTGGGATTGGCCACCTGTCCCAAAGTTTTATTTGTATAAATTGGTACCAGGAATTCTAGTAATCTCAGGCGTGGCCTTTGCATCGTATATATTGTATCCAAGTCTTCATCACGGGAGATCTTTGAACCATCATATCAATTTGTTGTTGACCCAAATCCACGTCAAATGGGGCCGCTGTGTGACGTAAACCCTGCCATGTGTAAAAACCCCCAGGCATTGTAAATCTTGAATGAACCGTGGGCGGCTGGCGGAATCCAGCAGAAATCAACTTCGTTGAGGTAGCGGTCATCCATTATCCTGTGAATATGTTGAATACTGTAGTAACTACAAGCAAGCCATAACATTTATGTACATTGAGATATATGTTGCCACACAATTGAAAAGTTTGCTCGTCATCATTCATACACATGGGTTGTTAGTGACATTAGCTCCAGTGCATTATGCATCCACTGAACCCCTGAAGAATATATTGCGTTTGTGGTGGTGCGTGCACGTCTCATTGATCGGTGGGTGGGGGAGAAGCGTGTGTCTATTTGGAACCACTACTGCATTACACATGCATTTACGATCTATATTAGATCTAATATTAGCCCTCATTTCCAGGTTATGTTCCAGTGCCCTTTCAAAGTGACGGGCAGTTGTTCTTGAAATGTCTAAGCTACAAACCGGTGTTATTGATCTCGGGATACCTAGGTAATCAAATGTAATGTTACCTGTCCATTTAAGTGACAGCCTGCACCACAAACACCACTTAGGATCTAAATGCTGTGCTTCCACCTTCGGTATTTTCATGTTAGTCATGTAACCAAAGGCAAATGGCACATTCATTAATGAGAATTTTGCTAAGTATTGTTCCCACTGATTATCAATACCACAGTAGATTTGCATATGTCGCAATTTTTGGGCATGCTATCACACTGTCTGGTCACTGCCACCATCATACAGGCTATCTGTGCTATAATGAACACGACTGCCGTCGTTGCAATCAATGCATGAGACACAGTATCCCACCTCGTCACCCTTGCAGTGGCAGGTCCCAAGGTAGCTGCTGAGGCCCGAGTATTAGCGCCTCCCGGCTTAACATGATCTGAGATGATTGGCACAGTCAAAATTGCATTTATCGTATACAGTTTGTATCCCATGTATCCAGATGCAATGGATAGTATTAAGAGCCAGACTCCCACTCCGCTAAATTGGACCATATCCCCTACGAGGGGATTGGACATAAGTTTCTCCCATAAATTATTTTCAGGTGGGGGTGGGGGGCGGCTCTTGTATTTACGTATGGCCTTACGGAGATTCACGCCCTCCGCCTGGTCCTGGAGTTGAGCTTCTCGTAGGATACTAGACATGAAATCTTCTGTTTTATTATCGGATATTCTGATAGAAATGGTGTCTAAACTGATAGTGTTTGTGGGCCGTGGTCATATTGGCGGTGGTATTCAATAAATGCATCTGGACGTAATTGTATATATGTGCCAAACTTACTATTTCCGTAGTAGTACAGCCAGAGGCCTGCTGTGGAACAAACATATCTCCCACTGCAAGGGTACATCCACACGGGAGATGGACTAGGGCAAACTGAAGATCAGGGTAGTACCATTGGTCCGATCCACACATTACACGCGCCTTATGATCGGTGCCAGTTAAGGCATAAGTACTGTTAAAGAGATACACTATCGTAGAAGGAATAGCCCCTGCTGTAAACGTGTAGTCACACGACTCCAGGGATGCCTTTATATCATTTCTATACAGATCCAATAAGCAAGATGGCGTAGATGCTGATCCTGAATGCAGCCAGTGCTGGACATTTCATTACTTCCTTATATAGACAAGTGATAAACTCAATTTGTGTTAGTTCAGTGTACAGCCGCCCGCTGGTAGAAATTACTAGGAAAGGCTTTTTATATTCAGCCACGTGTACCCCTGGCTAGCATTTTTGCCATGGGGGTGGAAAGGTATAGGGAAACTTGACACTTCATACACTTCCAATTGTAGATCTGGGTTTCCTATCAGTATTCTTAAGCTTATATAAATTGACCCTCTATCATACCAGAATTTTGCCGTGTTCCTTCTGGAGTAATAAAATGATAATTGGCGGGAAGTATAAACAACCCCGATCCCTACAGCCTTAGATTTAAGCTTTGACTGTAACTCCTCTATTGCATTTGCGAGATGTATCAGGGGAATTATAGTAGGCGTGATGCTCCCACGGCCCAGCCCCTCCAGGGCAGCTATCCAACCCTGTGCTGAGTGGTGTAAGTTATGGACATCTGAGAGTAAACCCTCGTATCGTTATTGAGGCATCAATAAGATTCCTTAGTATTTCATGATAATAATTATTGTAACTTTCCCTCATCATTCCCTCTTCATCATAGCGATCTGTGATATTCCTTATACGCCGTCCAGTTGTGAATGCGTTGCTCTTAGAGCTGTCCACATTTTCCCAAATCGCGTATCGGTAGAATTTATAGCAGCGCTAACCATATCCCATACTACCCCCAAGCTCCTATGATCGACTGCATTGGTGTTATGCAGGTCCTGGACATACTTAATCAGCTTAGCATATTCCAGACTTGTGTACAGGTGCCAAATAAATCTGAGAAAAATTTACCCACAGTGTTAAAGAAACCGCGCTTGGCTCGTGTGTTAACATGAGGCACAATATGTCCTCGACGTGGCATTGAGACTGCGTATGGTATCATTTAATATCAAGAGCATGGCATTGAATTTAATTATCCCTTGATTAATTTTGCTCAGTTCCACTGCATTTCCCTGAAGTCGGTAGTACTTGCCTGTAACAGAGTACGCATCGAAAAAATATGCTTGTGGACAATAATGAAGCTGGTTTAATTTTTTGACGGAATGGTAAATTGTCCCAACATGCTCAAAAACTATTTACAATATGCAAAACTGCTCATCCTCTGAGTAAAAATGGCCACTGCATTGGCCCTATCTTAGAATCGTCCCTAGTGCTCGACGTGGGCATGCTATCACACTGTCTGGTCACTGCCACCATCATACGGACTATCTCTGATATAATAAACACGATTGCCGCCGTTGATATTAACGCATGGGACACAGTATCCCACTCATCAACCTTTTGCAGTGGCAGGTCCCAAGGTAGCTGCTGAGGCCCCGGTATTAGCGCTCCCAGCTTAGCATGATTTGAGATGATTGGCATAGTCAAAAAATTGCATTTATCGTATACAGTTTGTACCCCATGTATCCAGATGCAATGGATAGTATTAACAACCAGACTCCCACTCACGCTAAATCCGACCATACCCCCCTACGAGGGGATCGGACGTATGTTTCTCCCATAAATTATTTTCAGGTGGGGGTGGGGGCGGCTCTTGTATTTACGTGTATGGCTTTACGGAGGTTCACGCCCTCCGCCTGGTCCTGAGTTGAGCTTCTCGTAGGATACTAGACATGAAATCTTCTGTTTTATTATCGGATACTCTGATAGTAATGGTGTCCAGACTGATAGCGTTCGTGGGCTGTGGTCATATTGGCAGTAGTGTTCAATAAATGCATCTGGACGTAATTATATATATATGTGCCAAACTTACTATTTCCGTAGTAGTACAGCCAGAGGCCTGCTGTGGAACAAACATATCTCCCACTGCAAGGGGTACATCCACACGGGAGATGGACTAGGGCAAACTGAAGATCATGATAGTACCACTGGTCCGACCCACACATTACACGTGCCTTATGATCGGTGCCAGTTAGGGCATAAGTACTGTTAAAGAGATATACTATTGTAGAAGGGATAGCCCCTGGTGTAAACGTGTAGTCACACGACTCTAGGGATGCCTTTATATCATTTCTATACAGATCCAACAAGCAAGATGGCGTAGATGCTGACCTGAATGCAGCCAGTGCCGGACATTTCATTTACTTCCTTATACAGGCAAGTGATAAACTCAATTTGTGTTAGTTCAGTGTACAGCCGCCTGCTGGTAGATATTACTAGGAAAGGCTTTTTTTTATACTCAGCCATGTGTATCCCTGGCTAGCATTTTTCGCCATGAGGGTGAAAAGGTATAGGGAAACTTGACACTTCATACACTTCCATTTGGAGATCTGGATTTCCAATTGGTATTCTTAAGCTTATATAAATTGACCCTCTATCATACCAGAATTTTGCCGTGTTCCTTCTGGAGTAATAAAATGATAGTTGGCGAGAAGTATAAACAACCCCGATCCCTACAGCCTTAGATTTAAGCTTTGACTTTAACTCCTCTATTGCATTTCCGAGATGTATCGGGGAATTATAGTAGGCGTGATGCTCCCGCGGCCCAGCACTTCCAGGGCAGCTATCCAACCCTGCGCTGAGTGGTGTAAGTTATGAACGTCTGAGAGCAACCCTCGTATCGTTACTGAGGCATCTATAAAGATTCCTTAGTATTTCATGATAATAATTATTGTAACTTTCCCTCATCATTCCCTCTTCATCATAGCGTTCTGATATTTCTTATATGCTCGTCCAGTTGTGAATGCGTTGCTCGTAGAGCTGTCCACATTTTCCCAAATCTCGTATCAGTAGAATTTATAGCAGCGGTAACCATATCCCATACTACCCCCAAGCTCCTATGATCGACTGCATTGGTGTTATGCAGGTCCTGGACATACTTAATCAGCTTAGCATATTCAGACTTGTGTACAGTGCCAAATAAATCTGAGAAAAAAAATTTTACCCACAGTTTTAAAAAAAACACGCTTGGCTCGTGTGTTAACATGAGGCACAATATGTGCCTCGTGTACGTGGCATTGAGACTGTGTATGGTATCATTTAATATCAAGAGCATGGCATTGAATTTAATTATCCTTGATTAATTTTATGCTCAGTTCCACTGCAGCGTTCCCTGAAGCCACGGTAGTACTGTCTAAAGTTATGAGTGTGCATCGAAAAATATGCCTGAGTGAAGCTGGTTTAATTTTTCGATGGAATGGTAAATTCTGGTAAGCGTACCATAAAGACAACATGCTCAAAACTATTTACAATATGCAAACTGCTCATCCTCTGAGTAAAAATGGCCCCTGCATTGGCCCTAATCTTAGAATCGTCCCCTAGTGCTCGACGGGCCGCATCATTGACAGACAACGCTATTGTCCCAACTTCAACAATGCATGACGCGCAGCAAACAACAGAGCATCATCATCTTGCTGTAAGAAATAAGACGTGATTTGTGAGCGTGGGCCGCCACAACTCTACAACCCACTATACATTATATCTATATAACTACAACACTTATAGTATCGAACGCTAATATTTAATACTTGGATCCAATAACAGCACATTCATTAATTCAAGCATACAATTAGTAGGCCCACTCCTATTGCCACTAGACAAGATTGGACGAACCCGTCCTGCACGCTCATGATACAAGCCAATAAATAACCATCGTGATACCATAATTAATAACTAACCTACAATAGATGCGCCATCGTGATACCATAATTAATAACTAACCTACAATAGATGCGCCATCGTAAAACATCATAACCATATTGAGGTATTTCACCCCGAGCCTACATAGCGAGTGTCTCAATACAATTCAACCGGTGTACTCATGTAATCGCAAACCTAGTCATCTGAATATAAACTTGTACATTACTTGCTACGTAAATCGCATGCTATCTCTCAAGCCAATAATAACCATCGTTTCATGCTGCTTGTGTGTGTCCAGTAACTGCTTATTTATGTGTCTAGTGTATTATGGTATGTACAATTCTTGTGACTCGAACCTTCTCGTTCACCAAATACCATGATAACTATGTGCCCCTTTGTATTTGCTCGTATGTAACTCAGATTATGTCGTCGCACTTAGCGCTGTATAAGACCATGACTGTACCATTTGCCTAACAGTACTTCCCACGCCACCAAATCGGCTGAGTCATGCAATAATTCATATCAATCAAAACTGCTTCAAATAGCTATCGGTTCCATTATGCTTCACTATATATACATATATTTGCCGTCTGGCCTATGTAGATATCATCCCAATGTTTCATTTCCATCATAGTCGAGAACTGCATAGCTATAGCGTTACTCAATATATATATATATATATATATATATATATATATATATATATATATGTGTGTGTGTGTGTGTGTGTGTGTGTGTGTGTGTGTGTGTGTGTGTGTGTGTGTGTGTGTGTGTGTGTGTGTGTGTGTGTGTAAATTCCTCAGGGATGCCCCCCTTCGTTCCATTGAATACATAATAATTTACAAAACAATCACGGGTGTTATTGTTACAACTGTCACTTGCAGGATACGATTCATAAACATATCGCTTGTAATGACTCTACTTAAACGATTGTCAAGTGACTTGGACATTTGTCCATTCACACCCAAAATTCCAAACAATTGCTAATAATTCCACAAGCCATTATTTATTAAAACCTCAAGTCTTAAACATATTGTCAGCAACAATCCATTCTGGATTTGTGTCCGGTTCACTAAGCGATTTCCCGATAAGTCTGGGGTTGTTTTATACATATTAACGCCTAGAAATCCTAGACAATGCACAATAATTTTGCACAAGGCCCATTTTTTTGCAAGCTGGGGAGCTGCAAACACATTATCGCCAACCACTTGCTGACAGGTTAGGGCGTGAACCGGACTTAACACATCTGTTTTGGCAATAATTTCTCAATGTATGTTTGTACACTGTCTAAATTCATCCATTAGCGACGGGCCTGAGAAATCCATTAAGGTTTTGTCCAGACAAAAACTTGTCCTGTAATGGCCCTTTGTTAGAACACTAGTCACAAAAACAGTGAAAATTGAGCCTCATGGAATGTTATTACCCATTCATACACTCCACCCTGGATTACAAAACATGCCTATCAGCCATGCCTCAGGTGACATTTGTATAGTGTCACAGCTGGCCGATAATATTTCATAGATAATGATAAAGAAAGAACGTTTTAAGTGAATCATGAACCCTCAGCAATACATGTAATTTCATAAATGAAGCAGTTTAAGCATAGGACCAATCCTCCATTAAATGATAACAAGCAATACATGTGTTATGCTAATACTCCTGTTAAAGGACCGTGGCCTCTCCTTCAATTTATTAACTTGATTTCTTTTGCCTTGTGTTTCAATTCTCACAGTTTATATCTTATTCATAGAAATCCCATTGGCCAGGCGACTCTATTTGGATTTAATATGACATGGCAATGTACATTGGTAGTAGTTGTCCATAGAAAATCCCATTGGCCAGGCAACTCTATTTGGATTTAATATGACCTGGCAATGTACATTGGTAATAGTTGTCCATAATATATAAGTAGGAGAACTATTGGTGGTAATATTTCTGCTCAATCATTTCATAACTTACAAAGTTTAACCTTCTTAGCCACATAACCTTGCAACCGGCAAATAAATGAAAATTACTGCAGATAAAAGAAATGTTCATTTCGAAATATGCGTTCTTCACAGCTTATAGTATAATAGGCAAAGGGGGTGGATGTAAAATATTCTTTCTCTGAGAGTCCACGGTGCCGGGCGCATGCAGCTGAAAAGAATGTCATTTTAGTTACATTTCAAAAGTATGTTTCACATACATAAAATCAACACAAAAAAGAATGCAAGGATACACATTAAGTAAAATGCAAGCAGAGATATGCAATATGGTGCACAATAGATATACATTGAAAATATAATCTTTCTATATATATTACTTATGCTGTGTCATATTGTACTATAACCTGTCTCCATGCTTACGTATTGATACACCAATGTTCTCACTCAGATTGACCCGCCTCCAGTTCCTGCGTGTTCCGTTTCCCTGTTTACGCCGGTTGTTACGGCAAAACTGTCGGCGTGTTCGGGGTTTGGCAATGCTAAGTATAGACTAAAATCCATATTTTAAAACACTTTAAACGCTTGATATGAACCCTGAACTCCGATGTGCGCGCATCATAGATATCCTGCAACAAGCAAGTGTTATCTGGAAACCGTTTTATACATAACTTTGGCACGTAGTTTGCGCCAATTTCCTTCTATTTTCCCCTCCAGAAGCTTGTGGTTGTACTTGCACAAACACAATCCTTCCTGGAGCTACCACATCCGTTCTATTGGACATTGATCTGTCCCTGTCATATTGCTGCCTTATTTTCAGGTATTCATTAAATTTATCCTGCGCAAAAACGCACCATCTGGTGTTGCCTTTGTATAAACTCGGACATATTTTGGCAGCAATCCTCGACAGGTGGGATGTCATTAGCGCTGGGAAAACGGGGTTGTCTCGCAAAGTTTAACATAGCCGGGAGACGCCTCCACAATCAGGCAAGGGAGCGTTATTCCATGAAAACTCACCAGCTGTAAAAAGTTAGCCCATTGGGTGGGTTTATCGCGCACCAGGCACCTGAGAGAGTCCACAATAAGCGTATTTTTCCATTCTGACACACTCTGTGCCTACGGGTGTAGCCCCCTGATGCTATGTGGACGGTGCACATCAGCTTATTCAGGTGACGATAAATTTCAGACCATAAATTTCAGACCATAAATTTCAGGGATGGGATACATCGCTTGCATGCCACGAGGCGGACGCGAGCGGTCCAAAAATATCAGTGGCAAGACAGGGCCACCCATAACAGGGTCATTTTGGGAACTCCAATAGATCGATAATGCTTGCATCAAGAAACATTTGATTGAATTTGAAGCTTTCCAGCTCGTCTTAACCTACATGTGCAATGATGCAATCCGGACAGGGCCACCCATACCAGGGTCGTTTTGGGAACGCTGTTTCTAAGAAGGTGTGGCATTATATTAAATTTTAATAATAGCAGTTGTACTGGGAAATGTACATCTTTCAGTCTCTGGAGGTTGCCGCCGGTCTCAGCAGAAAACCGGCAATCTGCGTGCCTTTAATTATTAAGCTACAAGGCCGCCAACTCTCCGTGGTTTCCACGTGTCAACTACTAATCACACAACTAAAATAAAACATTTTAAAAAGGATCACATTGTTGGATTTTATTTTAATTAAAACAAGTTCCCATACACGTTCTCTAGTTTACAACATTGTTCCATTTCTACATAACGTCCGCGGTAAGTTAGTTACTGTAAGCTTAGGAAATTTCGCAAGCTTCAAGTCGGTGGTGGTGAGCATCTGGTAGAGTTGATTGAAACTGGGAGGACGCATTCTACACATCAACCAAGCGACCACTGCAGCCCCGGTACCTGGCCCCGCAGACGCTGGCAGCCGAGTCAAACTTTTTAGACTTGTACACGGCTCCTGGTACTTGTCGAGGCGCTCACACCGCCTGGGTTCTCGTTGTGTTTGTCCCAACGGTACGTAGGCCCACACTACGGTCGTACAGGGCCTCTCCCAAGACCAGATTGACGGCCCCACACGAGGGGGACTTCGCACTGGTGCTGGTAGCGACGGCTTCAGACCGTGGCACACGCCAAGCTGAATATGTATCAAAAGAGGGTACTAGATCCGAGACACGTATGCACGAGGGTCTAGTAACCTTATTAATACGTGAGTATAGTTTGAAAGGCCCCGAATCTACGAGATTCGGGGGTGTTGGTTCCTACGATGTTGTCGCCACAACCTCTCAAGCTAAACTGACGGCTAGTCCGTCTTCGATTTGCGCGGTCACATAAAACTGGTCAAAACCTGACAAAACCGGATAAATACCGGTTTTGTCCTGTTTTAACCAGTCTGTAACCTAGCAATGGGACACTACGGGACACACGTAAGAATACGTCATAAACAACGGTGCGTCAAAATGACGTGCCCTATGGAAAGTGCGAGGCGTGGGGCGACGGGCCATCACCGTGCGGGGTCAATTAGGAATTGACTAGCTAATGGGGACAATGCTACAATTGTCCCACCCCGCACCTCTAACTAGCGTTAGCTCACACTCTCCCCCAGTTACCATGGTGGGACCAGGGCTTCGCTTCTCTACGGAAGACCCAATCTCAGCATGAGTAACTATACCTACCCTCAGGAACCGGAAAATCCTATAACAGACACATAGAATGATTAGTTTGGCTGCTCCACACACAAACACGCACACATGCTCCTCCCTCCCAGCTTGGGCTAATGGTCCTGCCAACGACTGGATCGCCAGCCCGCGACCTCTACTGCAGATCAGACCCTGCCTTCCAGGCCAGATCAGGTCTGCGGGGAGGCGAGTCCGCCTCGCCCTGGTCTCGGTCCTGGCCGGGCCCTTGACCAGGGTCCACGGTATCTGAAACAACAAACATTCAAATCGAGCAGCCAACAAACGTGTGGAATCCCCTTCGGATGTGGCATCGTATTGTATCCAAGTCTTCATCACGGAGATCTTCAAACCATCACATCAATTTGTTGTTGACCCAAGTCCACGTCGAATGGGGCTGCTGTGTGGCGTAAACCTTGCCATGTATAAAAAACCCGGCGTTGTAAATCACGTGAACCGTGGGCGGCCAGCAAAAATCAGCTCGTTGAGATAGCGGTCATCCATTATCCTGTGAATACCATAATAACTACAAGCAAGCCATAGCATTTATGTACACCGAGATATATGTTGCCACACAATTGAAACGTTTGCCCGTCATCATTCATACACATAGGTTGTTAGTGACATTAGCTCCAGTGCATTAGGCGTCCGACTGAATCCCTGAAGAATATATTGGATTCGTGGAGGTGTGTTGCACGCCTCGTCGACGGTGGAGAAGCGATGTCTATTTGGAACCATTACTGCATTACACATTCATTTCCGATCAATATTAGCCTTCATTTCCAGGTCATGTTCCAGTGCCCTTTCAAGGTGACTAGCAGTTGTTATTGACATATCTAAGCTACAAACCGGTGTTATGGTCCTGGGCATACCTAGGTAATCAAATGTAATGCTACCTGTCCATTGAAGTGACAGCCTGCGCCCACAAACACCACTTAGGGTCTAGACCTTGTGCTTCCACCTTCGGTATTTTCACGTTAGTCATGTAACCCAAGGCAAATGGCACATCCATTAATGAAAATTTTGCCAAGTATTGTTCCCCACTGATTATCAGGACCACAGTAGATTTGCATATGTTGTAATTTTTTGGGCATGCTATCACACTGTCTGGTCACTGCCACCATCATCATACCGACTATCTGTGCTATAATAAACACGATTGCCGTCATTGCTATTAACTCATGGGGACACAGTATCCCACTCATCAACCTTCGCAGTGGCAGGTCCCAAGGTAGCTGCTGAGGCCCCGGTATTAGCGCCCCAGCTTAGCATGATTTGAGATGATTGGCATAGTCAAAATTGCATTTATCGTATACAGTTTGTACCCCATGTATCCAGATGCAATGGATAGTATTAACAAACCAGACTCCCACTCCGCTAAATCCGACCATACCCCTACGAGGGGATCGGACGATGTTTCTCCCATAAATTATTTTCAGGTGGGGTGGGGGGCGGCTCTTGTATTTACGTATGGCTTTACGGAGGCTCACGCCCTCCGCCTGGTCCTGAGTTGAGCTTCTCGTAGGATACTAGACATGAAATCTTCTGTTTTATTATCGGATACTCTGATAGTAATGGTCTCCAGACTGATAGCGTTCGTGGCTGTGGTCATATTGGCAGTTGTGTTCAATAAATGCATCTGGACGTAATTATATATATATGTGCCAAACTTACTATTTCCGTAGTAGTACAGCCAGAGGCCTGCTGTGGAACAAACATATCTCCCACTGCAAGGGTACATCCACACGGGAGATGGACTAGGGCAAACTGAAGATCATGATAGTACCACTGGTCCGACCCACACACATTACACGTGCCTTATGATCGGTGCCAGTTAGGGGCATAAGTACTGTTAAAGAGATATACTATCGTAGAAGGGATAGCCCCTGCTGTAAACGTGTAGTCACACGACTCTAGGGATGCCTTTATATCATTTCTATACAGATCCAACAAGCAAGATGGCGTAGATGCTGACCTGAATGCAGCCAGTGCCGGACATTTTGTTACTTCCTTATACAGGCAAGTGATAAACTCAATTTGTGTTAGTTCAGTGTACAGCCGCCCGCTGGTAGATATTACTAGGAAAGGCTTTTTTTATACTCAGCCATGTGTATCCCTGGCTAGCATTTTCGCCATGAGGGTGAAAAGGTATAGGGAAACTTGACACTTCATACACTTCCATTTGGAGATCTGGATTTCCAATTGGTATTCTTAAGCTTATATAAATTGACCCTCTATCATACCAGAATTTTGCCGTGTTCCTTCTGAGTAATAAAATGATAGTTGGCGGAAGTATAAACAACCCCGATCCCTACAGCCTTAGATTTAAGCTTTGACTTTAACTCCTCTATTGCATTTCCGAGATGTATTGGGGAATTATAGTAGGCGTGATGCTCCCGCTGCCCAGCGCCCCTTCCAGGGCAGCTATCCAACCCCTGCGCTGAGTGGTGTAAGTTATGAACGCCTGAGAGCAACCCTCGTATCGTTACTGAGGCATCTATAAGATTCCTTAGTATTTCATGATAATAATTATTGTAACTTTCCCCTCATCATTCCCCTTTCATCATAGCGATATGTGATATTCTTTATACGCTCGTCCAGTTGTGAATGTGTTGCTCGTAGAGCTGTCCACATTTTCCCAAATCTCGTGATCGGTAGAATTTATAGCAGCGGTAACCATATCCCGTACTACCCCCAAGCAAGCTCCTATGATCGACTGCATTGGTGTTATGCAGGTCCTGGACATACTTAATCAGCTTAGCATATTCAGACTTGTGTACAGTGCCAAATAAATCTGAGAAAATTTTACCCACAGTGTTAAAGAAACCGCTTTTGGCTGGTGTAGTAATATGAGGCACAATATGTGCCTCGCACGTAGCATTGAGACTGTGTATGGTATCATTTAATATCAAGAGCATGGCATTGAATTTAATTATCCTTTGATTAATTTTATGCTCAGTTCCACTGCAGCGTCTCCTGAAGCCGGTAGTACTGTCTAAAGTTATGAGTATGCATTGAAAAAATATGCCTGAGGGTGAAGCTGGTTTAATTTTCGATGGAATGGTAAATTTGGTAAGCATACCATAAAGACAACATGCTCAAAACTATTTACAATATGCAAACTGCTCATCGCCTGAGTAAAATGGCCCCTGCATTGGCCCCTAATCTTAGAATCGCCTCCTAGTGCTCGACGGGCCGCATCATTGACAGACAACGCTATTGTCCCAGCTTCAACAATGCATGACGCGAAAGCAAGAAACAGAGCATCATCATCTTGCTGTAAAATAAGACGTGATTTGTGAGCGTGGGCCGCCACAAATCCCTACAACCCACTATACATTATATCTATATAACTACAACACTTATAGTATCGAAACGCTAATATTTAATACTTGATCCAATAACAGCACATTCATTAATTCAAGCATACAATTAGTAGGCCCACCCTATTGCCACTAGACAAGATTGGACGAACCCGGCCCTGCACGCCATGATACAAGCCAATAAATAACCATCGTGATACCATAATTAATAACTAACCTACAATAGATGCCCATCGTCATCATAAACAATAACTAACCGAGGTATTTCAATAGACTGTCGTAAACATCATAACCATATTGAGGTATTTCACCCCGAGCCTACATAGCGTACGTGTCTCGATACATACCATACAACCGTGTACTCATGTAATCGCAAACCTAATCATCTGAATATAAACTTGTACATTACTTGCCACGTGAATCGCATACTATCTCTCAAGCCAATAATAACCACCGTTTCATGCTGCTTATGTGTGTCCAGTAAATCAAGCTATTTATGTGTCTAGTGTTATGGTATGTACAATTTGTGACTCGAACCTTCACCAAACTCACCAAATACCATGATAACTATGTGGTTCCTTTGTATTTGTGCCCCTTGTATTTACCCGTATATAACTCATAGATTATGTCGTCGCACTTAGCACTGTATAAGACCATGACTGTACCATTTGCCTAACAGTACTTCCCACGCCACCAACTCAGGCTGAGTCATGCATTAATTTATATCAATCAAAAACTTAAGCTTCAAATAGCTATCGTCCCATTATGCTTCACTATATATACATATATTTGCCGCCTGGCCTATGAGATAGATATCATCCCAATGTTTCATTTCCATCATAGTCGAGAACTGCATAGGCTATAGCGTTACTCCAATATATATATATATATATATATATATATATATATATATATATATATGTGTGTGTGTGTGTGTGTGTGTGTGTGTGTGTGTGTGTGTGGTGTGTGTGTGTGTGTGTGTGTGTGTGTGTGTGTACTCCTCAGGATGCCCTCTGCTCCATTGAATACATAATAATTTACAAAACAATCACGGGTAAGAGTTGCTA
>JAGTTF010005806.1:78331-104297 GCA_019095985.1 Streblospio benedicti
AGTTTGCACGGGACTAGGTTTCTTATCCTTGTTACATCACTTTTTGTTGTTATACCTTCTTAAGCCCACTGGGACAAGTGACCTTCTTTTTCAGTACAATTTATGTACCGAGACTTTGCCATTAGGGCCTCAGTTTCCTTTGTAGACTAGTCGGATAGCACGTAGGGCTGGTAAATCATCCTCTTGGGGATAGGCCTTCATTACTGACGGGCTATTTGTGGTGAACCCCCCTCCCGCAGCTGGGACCTCAGAAGCCGTGCTGGGGACGCCCCTGAACGTTGCGTGTCAGCACTGTGCGAGGTCCTCCGCCAGAGGGACCTGTCGTGGAAACCCGGGTTAGTCACTTGGCACTCCGCCCACCCGCTGGACGGTGGCCTGGTACGTGGGGTACCAGTTAACACAACGAGGAGTAGTAAGGGAACCAACATCTTTTCAAGGGATCAGTCGACAGTCGTGCGTCCCTAGCCTCGGGCTAGTGGCGTCGCAGTCAGCACAGTCGCCAGCCCCAGGGACCATCACAGGTCGCACTGGTGCCACGACCGATTCCACTTTGTTTACACCTCTAGAAATTCTTTTGATCTTTTCAACGCTTCCTGCTGCCCGGGTCCACCGAATGACACCCCTTTCTTTGGTCAACTCTGTCAAAGATGCTGAGCCCACTCGCTGTAGTTTGGAAAAAACGATGATAGTACCAGGTGAAACCCAGATACGTTTGCGTCTCGCTCAGATTCTTTGGTACCGCTATGTCGTGCAGAGCTTGGATCTTGCTGCGACCCGAATTCCATCGGCGCCCACCTTGTGCCCCCCAAGTATTCTACACTAGTAGCAAACAACATGCATTTACTGGGCTTCAGTTTCAAATTAAGCCCGTCGTGGTCGCCGAGAAGACTGCGCGGAGGTTCAGCAATGCGACCCGAGATCCCGCCCAAAGCTGAGGATGTCGCCGAGGTACACACGGCATTGGCACACGATGTCAGCGAGTACCATCTCCATGAGGCGACAAAATGTCGCGGCGCGCATTAGGCCGAGGCCGGCATCCATCATGGTCCACTGAAAGAGGCCCACAATGTGTCACGCAAGCTGTCTTTTTCGTCTACCGGGTCCATGGCTACTTGCCAATAACAGCTCGAGATCAAACGTACTGAAGCATCCCCTCAAGCATTCGTCGATCCGTGGTATGGGGTAAGCGTCCCTTCCGGGCGAAATTTCATTTAGCCTGCGAAAATCAATACAGAATCGCAGCTCTCCCCGACTTCTTGTGGACCAGCACAACCGGTGCTCCCCACAGTGACTTGGAGGGACGGATAACTCCGGCTCTCCAACATTTTATCCAGCTCTGTGTCAACATACCTCTGCGCTCCTTCGAAGCGGCGAAAGTAGTTCTGCTTGATCGGGTGTCGCATCTCCCGTGTCAATTTTGTGGTGGATCAAATCCGTGAGCCAGGGGATCCTCGTCCCATCAATATATACCGATATTCCATCACCAGGGCCTCAACCTTGGCGATCTCGTCTGGCGCTAATTCTCCCTCAGTCGGTAGTAGCATGCAGCAAAGATACTCGAAACTGGGCTCTCCATCAATGGGGCTCAGCCCGGGTCGTGCGAGCTTCTTCCGCAAAGTACACCTTGATCAGAGAGGACTCAAGACCCATACTCTCCGGGATCAGCTGCCGACTGGTCCACTCGCTCCCGTGTCGTGCTCCTCTCGGCGTTGACACTCGCCACTTGGGCGGGTATCTGCCATATTCGCCAGGCAGAGGGACTTTCACCCTCGCCGAAGGTTGATTCGCGTCATCCAGACCCTCCGCATCCGTGGTTGGCAGGTCGGTGATTTTGGCCCTGACCAAATCTTTCTGTAATTCTCGAACAACGTTCCCTGGTTTCCAGAGTCAACGGAATGCTCCCGTCCTGCGACAAACCTCCAGCGACGCACGACGAAGAGAAGATCGCCCAAATTCGCGACCCCTTCTACTAACACCTCGCGCCCCACCCTGGAAGGTCTGGTAGATGACAAGACATGCGCTGCAAGCCCCACGAGCGGATTCGCGGGTCTTGTTCATTCTCACCAGGTCGTTGCTCTCCACCTTCAGCGCCCTTCCGAAGGGGTATCTCGTCGGCGCCAATTCCCACTGTCCGTGCCCCACAATCCAGTTCCACTTCATATGTCGCAGGAAGTGCATGCCGAGCAGAAGGTTGAGACCTTCTAACCGCCCGACATACACTGTCTGTTGATACGTCGCACCTGCTAGTACCAGGTCAACTTGGCACTGCCCTTCACGTCGAGCGACTCTCCCCCAGCTCCTGTGAGCATGAGGTTCGCTGGTTGTTGGTGGCAGCTGCCCTCGTAATCTTGAATACACGGCGTCCGAAAGTAGGCTGAAGGTGGCCCCCGTATCTAGGTACGTCGCGCCAGACCCCGCGAGATCCATGCGACACCCACATCGAGAGAGGCCTCTGGCGAGGCCATTGCTTTGCGCACATGCCGCGATGTCTTCTCCTGCTGGCACACACTGATACGCCTCTCCCGACGCAGCTCGTGCAATGAGTCGCGAGGCCCGTCTGGCGGAGAGGTGCGACAGTCGCCTCGTCCCACTGCTAGAGTGCACTGTTGATGTTGGGTCGACGTTACTCAAGCCAAGGGATGACAGCTTCTGTCCACGGTCCCTCGCAGGGTCTTCCGTGACTCCACCCCCATCACCTCGCCCTTTTCCGATGCGACCTCACGGCCCTCAGAAAACGAAGTTTTTGTCTCTGCGCCTGGCTCTTTCCTGCGCGTGCTACCAGACCGTCGCCCAGTCGCTACTAAATTAGTGCAACAATCCCGTGCGCTCCTCGACTGCACTCAGGAACGGCATGCAATGTAGTCGCGCCAAGACTCTCGTCCGGCCCGCTGCTCCCTGCATCCTGTCCGTCCCTCCCAGGTGTGAAATAAGCCCGGTCCCGAGAATCCGGCAGTTGTGGTGAGCCACTAGGCCAAACTTCGAACAAACACATCCTCCTCGAATACCTAGGCCGAGCGGAACCCGGAGGCTGACCCCCGTCCTGTGACGCTCTCATAGGCGGCGAGGCGTCGCTTTCACTGGTGACCCCTCGACCTCCCGAACCCAACACGGCACGCCCATGCACTGGGCGCCCGATAAAATTCAACCCGGCTAGTAGCTCCCCCATCATCTGCGGTAGACCTCTGAGGTTGGTTGTCGCCAGATCAGTGGCAGGGCAAGCTCGCGACTCGGCTCCCCTGCCTACTCGTTTCCTTCGGGCGTCGCAGCGACCACAGAACTTGCATTCTGGGCCGAATTCTTGTTGTCCGGCTTCTTCCTTGCCGTGCGATTGGAGGACGCCGATTGCCACTTTCGGCGATCTGTTCGGCATTGCCTTAAAACAACCACGTGCGAACCTGGCCCTTCTGACCACAGTGCCATCACTCTACGTTGGCTAACCTGCCCTGATCCCCTCGTTGTCGCTGTCGTGATGCGGGCCTCAGCGATGACTCGACGTTACAGCAGCAACCTCGGTCCCTTTTCCCGAGTCCGACTTCTTCTTCTCCTGCTTGCTCTGCACCGCTAACACCTGCTTCACCACAGTCCCCGTGGATGGATGATTGGGCTTTTTCGCATTCGCCTCTTCCTTCTGGCGTACGACGTTCGCTTTGTAGTGAGCTGGATCGTCCAGCCCGGCGCCCGAACCAGTTCTTGGGTCAAGATGGCCAAATCCGGTTCAGGATACATCATGACCTGTGTGACGTGCGTTCGAAGCAAAGCGTAGTTTAGTCCCTGTTCAAGCCATTTCAGCACGGCTGTCTCTTTTTTGGTCATTATCCTTCCCGTACGCTTTTCACGCCAGGGCCATTAGCTGAGCGATGAAGTTGCGGACCGATTCTTTACTGCCCTGCTTCCGGGTCACGAGTTCTTCCTCAGCGGTCCTCATCTCAAATTTCACATAGAAATGAGCATTAAGGGTCGCCAAGAGAACCTTCCAGATGTTCCTGTCTTCAATGGGGAGGTTCAAAAACGCTCCCTGCGCCTTTCCTGATCACCGGTCCACCAGCCATCCTGCCCACTCATGGGACGGAACCCGGTAAAAGCCGGAGGGTCTCCACTAACTGTTGGACATAGTCAGGCCAAGACTTCGTTGCGGTTGGGCTCGCTGAACTTGTGAAAGTTCTTGATGCGATCCTTGAAAGATACACTTGTTGGGACGCCTGGCGGTAAGTCATCATCCCTACGAGGAGGTCGACTCTCTACGACCCAATTGTCGATTCCGCTTGCGTCGGAGGGTGCGTCGTCTATGCGCTGCTTCCTCTTCCTTCCAACCGGCCTCTTCGATCTTGTACTCGTCCAAAGCCCCCCCACCCAGGGGTCTGCATAAAAGCGCCGCACGAGAGGGTTCGCGTTGCTTGCATTTCGCCACTCGTTGGCGTGGAGTCATCCTCCGTGAGGCGTGTCGCGACCCCTTCAGTGCGGGTCGGGCACCCCGTGATGCTGGCTGTCACCTGTCGGGGCCCCATGGGAGACACCGACAGGGGTGGATGCGGGTCGACCTTGGATCGGGCTCACGCCCCTGCTGGTGGATCTCAATCCCCGTAGCTCTGCGATCCGTGCCCACAGGCGCTCCTCTTCTTCGTGATCAGCTTCAAGTCACAAAACCTCGGCCCTCAAGGAGTCGTGTATTATGTTATGTACAATTCTTGTGACTCGAACCTTCTCGTTCACCAAATACCATGATAACTATGTGCCCCTTGTATTTGCTCGTATGTAACTCAGATTATGTCGCCGCACTTAGCGCTGTATAAGACCATGACTGTACCATTTGCCTAACCGTACTTCCCACGCCACCAACTCGGCTGAGTCATGCATTATTCATATCAATCAAAACTGCTTCAAATAGCTATCGGTTCCATTATGCTTCACTATATATACATATATTTGCCGTCTGGCCTACATAGATATCATCTCAATGTTTCATTTCCATCATAGTCGAGAATTGCAGAGCCATAGCGTTACTCAATATATATATATATATGCCTTGTGCTACGCTCACTGCTTGTCAGTTTGAGCACTCTGGCAAGTATGCAGGGGTCTGGCTTAAATATGCTTCGAGAGCTTACACTCTTTGTTGCTACCAGTCCCAACCTCATTACTCTGCTCTGCACTGATGAGTCCCAATAGGACGAAACAGTACTGTCTGTAGATATGAGTATTACGCTCCCTTACCGCCGTTCGGTTGAGCACTCTATTGAGGTGCTACTTTGCCAATGCCTTGTGCTACGCTCACTGCTTGTCAGTTTGAGCACTCTGGCAAGTATGCAGGGGTCTGGCTTAAATATGCTTCGAGAGCTTACACTCTTTGTTGCTACCAGTCCCAACCTCATTACTCTGCTCTGCACCGATGAGTCCCAATAGGACCGAAACAGTACTGTCTGTAGATATGAGTATATATATATATATATATATATATATATATATATATATATATATATTGAAACGAAAGTCAGTGTTACTTGTAAAGGTAATTTGGAGGATCGTGGACTCGAACTCACGATCTCCCGTCTATGAATTCAGACCAGTCATATGTCATAGGCGGTTGCTCTACGATTGAGCTAATCCCCGAGACGAGGAAACCACGTTCCAACTTCGACCATATGCTTCCAGACACACATGTCTGACACCTTCGCTATATTTAGCTTGGGCCACTCTTCATCGACAAGCACACTACTGACTACGTTTGTTAGCATGTCGTGATACAGGATGTCGCATGCAGGATGCATTGTGTCGCTGAAGTACTTTGTTTACAGACTCCCCCAACTTCCTTCTCCTCTACAACCAGCCCACTAGTGTGACGATCTCACTTTCACAACAGCCACCGGGGTACCGCATCCAACTATCCCACACTAGGGATCCGGGCACCACCCAGAACCGCCTACCGCCAACACGTGGAGGCTTGGGCACTACCCAGAGCTGCCTTCTGCGATCTCGCTGTTTCGACGGCCCCTAGGCGACTGTATTCAACCTATCCCACTAGGGATCCGGGCACTACCCAGAGCCGTCATCTCCTAGTGCGACCGGCTGTGTTGGAGAGTGAGCTAGGGAGTTTCCATACTACTTAGTACTCCAGGGACACAGGGTTGTTAGATCCTCGATTCTCCCGGTACACTCAGCACGGCGAGATCCCGGCGCCACGGTGCTGTACAACTTTCAGCTACCAGTGCCAACCCGCCTGGCGATCTCCCGGCGAAACCACGTCCCATAGTCAACCTACATTGACAGGGGGACCCGTAAGAATCCCCAGATCTGCGTCAGGATCGCGACACGTGGGTTAGTCGCGCTCAGAAGGCCGAGGAAGAATTGGCGGCACTGCGAAGTGTGCATGCGGCCCTGGAAAGGGAGCATCGCGCCAAGGAGTCGCAGTGGTCGAAGGATCGCGTTGCCTTGGATCAGCAGCTTCAGACACAGACCAAGCGGGGCGACGATTATAAGGCCGAAGCCGATCGTTTGCGCGCCGAAAGGGACGACGCTCGACGGGAGCGGAATACACTGCAGACACAGCTGGACGCTGCGAAAGGCAGTTGTGCCGCTCGCGAGGAAGTCGCGACCGTTCGCGAAGAGACCAAGCCAATGGCGGCCGAGCTGGCGTCATTGCGCGAGACAGCGACCTACGCAATTCCGCAGGGGAGTTTGCGTGTTCGCCACACGTCGAGTCGGGCAGAGCTGCTGTGGCTGTCCGAGGGAGAGTTGGTGCGGGTCCCGGGTACGGCTGCTGACTTTCAGGTTGCCGATTGGAGGACCCTGCAAGACCTTATGCAAGCGCAGCGCGGAGAGATCGCCCATGCGCGCGACATGCTCACTGAGCATAAGAAGACCGTCCCCGAGCTTGATGTCCATGCAGCTGTTACACTTGTGTACGGCAGTTGGTGGCTGGGCTCGAGGACTTCGTGTGTCAGACTCTGGCACCTCACCTACCCAGCAGCACGTCGGTAGAGGTTTCTCTCGCCGACGAGCTCCGCGCGGCGCCCGAGCGTTCTTCGTCATGCATCGTGGTCGACAAGCTCGACACGACAGCAGGCGGGGACGCCTCATTGCGGCAGGAGCTGGCCCTTGCGAAGCAAGAGGCCAAGATGTTCAAGGAGTTCGCGGAGCAGCGCACAGCCGACATGGACCGCATGCATCGGCAAGGCGCGAAGAACGCGGACAACATTCGCGAGATGTCGGCCACTTTTCAAGAGCTGATCGGCAATCTCCGCGACCTGACGCTGCAGCATCGCGACTCTCAGGGAGCTCGCGACTCTGGAGCTGATAGTCCACGAGTGGCCATGCAGGCCGCTGCCTTGGAACAAGAGCTGGACGATTGCTACGATCGTTTTCAGCACGTCGAAGCAGCCTCGGACTCCGTTAAGATGACGAAGAGATCCGAGCAGGTCGGGGACGCAGCGGGAACATCGGGGGCGACGGGAGGGTCCAGGCCCGAGCGTACGTCCTCACGACTTCTTAGCTCGTCTACCTCAAGTCGTTCATCCAACTCAGTCATGAGTATGGATGCTACGTCCGACACTGGTGGTCCAACTTCCGCTCCTGCAAGTTTATCAGGAGGCGGCGACCGGGCTACCCCTTCAGGAACCACCGGCAAAGGGAAGCGGAATCCTGTCCCCTCGGCATCAGCAGAGAGGGCTCGGGTTCGCGCGTCCAAGTCCAGCGGTGCCAAGTCTGGCATTCCACAGCCTAAGAAGTAGGCTGCGCCGAGTGGTGGAGAGCATGTCAAGCCGACCGACGGGTTGAGGGTGGCGTGTTCTCGTTCAAGTTGAGGCGGCACTGATGAGTGTTGGCCGAGTGTTTGCCCAGCAACGCCGGGGCCGGCGCGGGCGAAATCTTGATGGCTGGGACATCAAGGGAGAAAGGATTGTCCTCGCAGGCGGTGGGCCAGTTACCACCCTCGTCTGTGCGGTTGGGCTTTTGAGTCCAGGGGCAGTCCGACCTACAGTGGCTTTTGTATTGTTTGCCGTCGGCTATTCGTACTCTACACGGTACACCATCCGACATCGTAGCCGGCGGCCCCTCCATGTAATTCGGCCCTTTTCTTGTACGGCCCTCTTCAAAATTTCCCTTCCCGTTTCGAGTAATAAGTCGCGGGTCCTGTTACCCCCTCCTATTTCTAACGGTGTCCACAGTCCTGCTGCGTTTTACTTATACACCAGGTGGACGTTGGGGGAGAGTTTTTGTTTTATATATTTTCAGGTGCTCGGGCGCGGCAAGTGTGAAAGACGGCCCAAGTTGCGACCTGTGTCGCGAAGTGTCGCGTCAGCTCGCGGAATTGACCGCGGAGCAGTCGCAGTTTCCCGAACAATGGAGTGCGAGTGGAGAGAGAGTGTGGCCGCGCCCCGAGTGCCGCCCCGCGCCGTGTACACTTTGGATACTTTGTCGTTTCGTTTAATGTGTAGTTCCCACGCAGGTAGGCTATACCCTTAAAAGCGGTATAGTCCTAACTCCGTGTGAACTGGGGGAGTGTGTAACGAAACTAGCTTTTGTTAGGTCTCCAGTGCGCGAGGTTGCAGCAACCTCGCTGAGTATAAAGTAGCCATAAGTAAGTTGCACTGGACTAGGTATATTATCCCCTTTGTTACACACACCTTGTTGTTGTTCCTTCTTAAGCCCACTGTAGGATTAGGGACTCAGTACACTTCAGTACTGAGACTTGGCCATTAGGGCCTCAGTTTCCTTGTAGACGCTAGTCGGATAGCACGTAGGGCTGGTAACCTATTCCTTTGGGGATAGGCCCTCTTTACATATCTGACGGGGCTAGCCGGTGGCGAACCCCCCTCCTCCAGCGCCTGGGACCGCGTGGCTACGTAAAGGGGACGCCCTGATCGTTGCGTGTCAGCACCGGTGCGAAGTCCCCTCCCCTCCGTGTAGGGGCCAGTCGTGAAACCCGGGCTAGTCACCGGGCCTCCGCCGATACACTGGTTGGCGGCCTGTACGTGGGGTACCAGTTAACACAACGAGGAGTAGTAAGGGAACCAACATCGTCCAGGGATCAGTCGTCAGGCGCGTCCTAGCGTTGGCTAGTGGCGTGGCGTGTAGCACAGTTTATGGCCCAGGGCATTGCGACCCTGGAGCCGCATTATATATATATATATATATATATATATATATATATATATATATACATATGTAAACTCCTCAGGGATGCCCCCCCCCTTCGTTCCATTGAATAAATAATAATTTGCAAAACAATCACGGGCGTTATTGTTACAACTGTCACTGCAGGATACGATTCATAAACATATCGCTTGTAATGACTCTACTTAAACGATTGTCAAGTGACTTGGACATCTGTCCATTCACACCCAAAATTCCAAACAATTGCTAATAATTTCACAAGCCATTATTTATTAAAACCAAAAAGTCTTAAACATATTGTCAGCAACAATCCATTCTGGATTTGTGTCCGGTTCACTAAGCGATTTCCCGATAAGTCTGGGGTTGTTTTATACATATTAACGCCTAGAAATCCTAGACAATCCACAATAATTTTGCACAAGGCCCATTTTTTTTTGCAAGCTGGGGAGCTGCAAACACATTATCGCCAACCACTTGCTGACAGGTTAGGGCGTGAACCGGACTTAACACATCTGTTTTGGCAATAATTTCTCAATGTATGTTTGTACACTGTCTAAATTCGTCCATTAGCTACGGGCCTGAGAAATCCATTAAGGTTTTGTCCAGACAAAAACTTGTCCTGTAATGGCCCTTTGAGAAACAATAGTCACAAAACATTGAAATTTGAGCCTCATGGAATGTTATTACCCATTCATACACTCCACCCTGGATTACAAAACATGCCTATCAGCCATGCCTTAGGTGACATTTTTATAGTGTCACAGCTTGCCTGATAATATTTCATAGATAGTCATAAAGAACGATTGTTTTAAGTGAATCATGAACCCTCAGCAATATGTGTAATTTCATAAATGAAAGCAGTTTAAGCATAGTACCAATCCTACACTTAAAAAGAAAACAAGCAATACATGTGTTATGCTAATACTACTGTTAAAGGACCGTGGACTCTCCTTCAATTTATTAACTTGATTTCTTTGCCTTGTGTTTCAATTTTCACAGTTTATATCTTATTCATAGAAATCCCATTGGCCAGGCGACTCCATTTGGGTTTAATATGACTTGGCAATGTACATTGATAGTAGTTGTCCATATAAAAATCCCATTGGCCAGGCAACTCTATTTGGATTTAATATGACCTGGCAATGTACATTGGTAATAGTTGTCCATAATATATAAGTAGGAGAACTATTGGTGGTAATATTTCTGCTCAATCATTTCATAACTTACAAAGTTTAACCTTCTTAGCCACATAACCTTGCAACCGGCAAATAAATGAAAATTACTGCAGATAAAAAGAAATGTTCATTTCGAAATATGCGTTCTTCACAGCTTATAGTATAATAGGCAAAGGGGGTGGATGTAAAATATTCTTTCTCTGAGAGTCCACGGTGCTGGCGCATGCAGCTGAAAAAGAATGTCATTTTAATTACATTTCAAGGTACGTGTTGCACATATGTAAAAATCAAGACACAAAAGAATGCAAGGATACACATTAAGTAAAATGCAAGCAGAGATATGCAATATGGTGCACAATAGATATACATTGTGAAAATATAATCTTTCTATATATTAGTTATGGTGTATCATATTGTACTATAACCCGTCTCCATGCTTACGTATTGATACACCGATGTTCTAACTCAGATTGACCCGCTCCAGTTCCTGCGTGTTCCGTTTCCCCGTTTACGTCGGGTGTTATGGCAAGACTGTCGGCGTGCCCAGGGGTTTGCAACGCTAAGTATAGACTAAAAATCCATATTTTAAAACACTTTAAATGCTTGATATGAACCCTGGACTCCGATGTGCGCGCATCATAGATATCCTGCAACAAGCAAGTGTTATCTGGAAACCATTTATACATAACTTTGGCACGTAAGTTTGTGCCAATTTCCTTCTATTTTCTCCTCCAGAAGCTTGTGGTTGTACTTGCACAAACACAATCCTTCCTGGAGCTACCACATCCGTTCTATTGGACATTGATCTGTCCCTGTCATATTGCTGCCTTATTTTCAGGAATTCATTAAATTTATCTTGCGCAAAAACGCACCATCTGATGTTGCCTTTGTATAAACTCGGACATATTTTGGCAGCAATCCTCGACAGGTGGGATGTCATTAGCGCTGGGAAAACGGGGTTGTCTCGCAAAGTTTAACATAGCCGGGGAGACGCCTCCAGAATCAGGCAAGGGAGGCGTTATTCCATGAAAAACTCACCAGCTGCAAAAAGTTAGCCCATTGGGTGGGTTTATCGCGCACCAGGCACCTGAGAGAGTCCACAATAGGTGTATTTTTCCGTTCTGACACACTGCGCCCAGGGGGTGTAGCCCCTGACGCTATGTGGGACGGTGCCCATCAGCTTATTCAGGTGACGCACTACTTCACCGCAAAATTCCGGTGCGTGATCTGATCATAAAATCTTAAGACAACCAAACACGGTAATGACACGTTGAAATATTTTTGTCGGCTACTTGATTTTGCGGTCCTGTTGGTCAAACCAAATAGAACAGTATATCGTGTTGCATAATCCACTATAATCGATATATGAAAAATTCCTAGCCTTATTTAAAGGTCCGATCGTGTCCAGGCAGGCTTCATGCCAAGGATTCATCTTCACGATTGTTGTGCGAGTACGGTGCTGTGGCATGCAGTTGCCCGTGCTTAAATTCTATACACTATACACATTCTATACACGTTATGAAGCCGACAAGGTGGTCTACCAGAACATTGATCACAAGTCTCCAGAAGTCTTCCGACCTGCACACCAGATGCGAAGAGAGAACATTTAGATGTTATGGGTGACAAGCCAGTGAAAAATGATGCTGGTGAGATGTCCATGAGTGATGAATCCAAGCAGAAGGCATGGCTAAAATACTATGAAAGGCTCCTGAGCGTCGAGTTTGACTGGGATCCAGACCATCTATCTGATGAACCACCTGTGGAACGTCCGTCAAACCCAATCACCATTAGTATGGTTAAGAAGGCTATCTCGCAGATGAAGTCAGGCAAAGCAGCTGGACCCTCAGGCATAGTGGTAGAGATGGTTAAGGCAGCTGGCGATACTGCCGCCTCCATGATCCTTGACCTCATAGATGCGATCATACGCGACGGAAAAGTCCCATCCAACTGGGAGCAGAGTTTCATTGTCTGTTTGTACAAGGGCAAAGGGGATGCTCTGGATAGGGGTAACTATCGTGGTCTGAAGCTGACTGAACAAGTCATGAAAGTCTTAGAAAGGATTGTGGACAGGCTCATTAGACAGGTGGTGTCTATCGACGAGTCCCAGTTTGGCTTCGTCCCAGGCAGAGGTACAACAGATGCAATTTTTGTTGTCAGACAACTGCAGGAGAAGTACCTTGCAGCCAACAAAAGACTCTATATGGCTTTTGTGGACTTGGAGAAGGCCTTTGATAGGGTTCCTAGGAAGGTCATCTGGTGGGCACTGAGGAAACTTGGTGTAGAGGAGTGGATTGTGCGCCTAGTCCAGAGCATGTATGCAAATGCACGCAGTCAGGTTCGCGTTGGTGATGGTTACAGTGAAGAGTTTGAGGTGAAAGTCGGTGTCCATCAAGGCTCGGTACTCAGTCCACTGCTGTTCATCGTAGTGCTTGAAGCCCTTTCTCGTGAGTTCCGATCTGGTGTCCCTTGGGAGGACCTTTATGCTGATGACCTAGTCATAATAACAGAGTCACTCGAGGAATGTGTCAGTAGGCTGTTGTTGTGGAAGGAAGGCATGGAGAAAAAGGTCTAAGAGTGAATGCAAGGAAGACTAAGATCATGATCTGCGGTTCAGGTCTGGATGTTCTCCAAAACTCTGGCAAGTTTCCCTGTGCTGTTTGCTGCACTGGTGTGAGCCGCAACAGCATTCTCTGTAAAGGCTGCAAAAGTGGGTGCATAAGAAATGCAGTGGACTTAAACGCCTAACAGAGGACCCAAGTTTCAAGTGCAGACGTTGCCTGGGTACTGCGAGACCAATCGATGGCAGACCACAGAGTGAGGTTCAGGTGGAACCCGACAAGTTGGAGGTTGTAGCTTCCTTTTTGTTACCTGGGAGACATGCTCTCGGCTGCCGGTGGCTGTGACGCTGCAACTACAACACGGGTGAAGACAGCCTGGAGGAAGTTTAGGGAGCTGCTGCCTGTTCTCTCATCTCGCCACCTCTCACACAAGACGGGGGACATGTATACAGTACTTGTGTACGGAGTGCAATGCTCCATGCTAGTGAGACATGGCCCTTAACCAAGCCAAACTTTCAACGTTTGCAATGCAATGACAGGGCAATGATCAGACAGATCTGCAATGTGAAGCCGGAGAATGTCGCCACCACCAGTTCAAGTGAGCTTTTGAAGCTTCTCGGCCTTGAGGACCTTGACCTCATTCTGAAGGAGAGAAGACTTCGTTTTATGGCCATGTGGTACGGTCAAGCGGAGCAATCAAGACAGCATGGGACATGCAAGTGGCTGGTATACGTGGAACCGGTAGACCCAAGACTTCATGGAAGCAGGTGACTGAGAGGGATATGAGAGACTGGGGACTCTCAAAACCGATCCTCATGAGAAAACCACATGGAGATCCGGTGTACGAACAGCCATGCGTGCAGCTAGCCAGCTACCTGGAAGGGGGTCCACTGAAGTGGACATTACCCCAGCACCTGCACGTTAATCAAAACACCGATGATGATGATGATGATGATGATGACACTCCGGGCAGGAAGTGACATAAATTGTTACATCTTTTACTAGTGACCGCCAATAATATTGTTGGCGCAGGGCCTCCACAGTTCTCAAAATTCCCATGTAACAAATCTCGGTGTGACACCTTTTTTTTACTGCTAACTTTAATTCATCGGGAACCACCACCTGAAAGACGGGCGTATTTCTATCAAGCCTGATTCCATAACATGGATAATTAGCTCAGATAGGTTCATAAATTCATGGTCATGAGTTGACATAAATTGCGCCATAGTCTTATCTTGTATGGTTATCCTGGACAGCCAATTTCTAATAAACGTTATGGTGGGGTCCCGTCTTTGTACCTCAACCCAATTGACATCCTGCAAAGATTTACCCAGCTTATCTTTTAACTCACCGACTCTTTTTAAGATCTCATCTGTAGAACACGTCTGAATCGAACATTTAAGTCTAGCCCCTTTGCGTTTGTTAATGTTAGTCCTTGTAATGGGACGGGGAGCGTTCTCACTGGTATTTTTAGGACAGACCGTCGGTCCAGCGTCATGCTTATCAGCCTTGCGGGCCAGCGTGAGTTTACGTCTGCATGGCTGTGGCAGTGAAGTTTCCAGGGAAGGCTGCTTGCTTTCAACTTAGATCGGGTCAATATACACACCTCCCTCTCAGTAACTGGGAGTGCTAGCCGGTCCACGACTTCGTCGGGCACCATTTGTGTGTTGGGATTGTTATCATTGAGGAAACTAGTCTCCAAGTCACAGCGTTCTTGCCACGTTGGAACCAGAGCTCCGTTCTCGTGCGCCCTTGCAAATTCAAATGAGTATTGCATGGCATGTTTAGCACGTGAAATCACGTCAGGAATCACAAGATTCTTCCCCGATCTGTGTTCTACTGTAAATTGAAAATTCTGCACTGTCAAGGCCAGACGCCGTAACAATGGCGATGCAGTAGATTGTGTTAAAATCTGTTTCAGGCAGCTATGGTCAGTTATGAGTGTGAATTCTTTATCCTGCAGGAAGTATTTAAATTGTATCATAGACTTGGCAGCCGCTAATAGCTCTAACGCAGTTATTGGATATCTGCTTTTGGCCGCAGACAAGGCAGTACCGTAGTATGCAATTACCTTCTCGAGTTCTCCAGGCGGTCGCTGTAGCAAACAAGCTCCCACCCCCGCAGGTAGACGTGTCTGTTTGTAAATAAAACCGCTCTTTGAAGTCGGGGTGAGCTAACACCCCGTCCCCTGTTAGGATATCAGTCAATTTTTGAAATGCCTCTTGCTGAGGAGGGCCCCAAATGTACGGCTCGTCCTTTTTAAATAGCTTAGTCTACATGTTGGTGGTAGCCATATTTGGTAGTCTCAGGGTAGACAACAATAAAATATCGTCAGTGTAATACACAAGATTCTTACCGTACATACCACCCAAGTACCTTTTCAGTACCAAATACAGCAAAGCTCCACTGAATGAAAATCCCATCGGAGCGTGACAAACGTTTTAGGGTTGTCCATAGAATCACCCAATTGAAATGCCAAATATTTCATGGAGTCGGGGTCCACGGCAAGTTGATGTTAAGCCCCTGGCAAATTGAATCCGGTTGTTATTGACCATCTGTTACCCCTCTGCAGGTCACTTATACACCTCCCTAACGTGTCAAGTGTTTCTGGGACAGTGTACGTGTGAATCGAGGGAAAAACGATGCGTGAATTGATTTGTCTGAAATCAATTACTGTAACGAAACTAGTTCTCAGTAGGTCTCCAGTGCGCGAGGTTGCAGCAACCTCGCAGAGTATAAAGTAGTTATATGTAAGTTGCACTGGACTAGGTATATTATCCCCTTTGTTACACACACCTTGTTGTTATACCTTCTTAAGCCCACTGTAGGATTAAGGACTCAGTACACTACAGTACTGAGACTTGGCCATTAGGCCTCAGTTTCCTTGTAGACGCTAGTCGGATAGCACGTAGGGCTGGTAACCTATTCCTTTGGGGATAGGCCTTCTTTTTTTACTTATCTGACGGGGCTGGCCGGTGGCGAACCCCTCCTCCCGCGCCTGGGACCGCGTGGCTTCGTAAAAGGGGACGCCCTGATTGTTGCGTGTCAGCACCGGTGCGAAGTCCGCTCCGTGTAGGGGCCTGTCGTGAAACCCGGCTTGTTAGTCACCAGGCACTCGCCCAGTACGCTGGACAGTGGCCTGTACGTGGGGTACCAGTTAACACAACGAGGAGTAGTAAGGGAACCTACATCGTCCAGGAATCAGCCGTCCGTCGCATGTCCTAGCTTCTCGGGCTAGTAGCGTTGTGAATCAGCACAGAGCACAGCCCAGTGACCATCACTGGTCAAGCTGGTGCGGCGACCGACTCCACTTTGTTTACAGTTTGGTGCCGTGACCATGATCTCGCGACTGTACACGCATACGGGCGCGATACGAATGTGAGATCCAGTCACCATGTCCGACCCACGAGGTTCAAAGAAGTGGTACGCAGGAATTGCGAACACTTTATCCACCACCAAGCTAGATGAAATGGAATCATCTCTGCCGCCAGGAGGAGTCGCAGAAGTTTATGGGAGGCAACGCAATGTGTGCTACTCCTGGGACCAGTCTGCGACTATCCTCCCGGGGGGCAGTAGGACTTCCACTGCGATGGGTGAATGAGTGCGACTCTCACGCCTGACCTGACACTCGGGACTACCGAAAGGGTGTTTCTCGAAGTGTTGCAGAATAACAGCACCGCCATTCGCAAGAAGATTGCAGATAAAGGGTGCGAAGGTGCGAATAAAATGAGGCAAGAGTGGAAGGGAATCTTGGACGGGGTGTTAGCCCGGCCCAAGAAGAATAACGGGCAGAGCTCTGGGCGTGTATGACGCGACATATCACCGACTGGGAAGTTGACTTGATCCCCCATTACATGGTGCAGTCTAAAAGTGGCATGAGATGACTGACGAGAGCGGGCGGAGGCAGAGCGGAGGAGAGGTCGAACAGGCGTGTATCGCACCCGCCACCGACTCATGAAGCAAAGCCGACCCTAGTCGCCACTCGCCTTCGGGCGGGCCGGTGAAAGAGGATCGGCCTGCGAAACGGTCGCCACCACGCGAGGGGCGAAGAAGTGGGAGCAGGGACATGGCTAGTCCACTTCTCTTTCCACCTCGGGGAAGGCCGGGACCCTAATACCAGCGCACCAAGCGAGGCGGGGCTGACACACCCCGCCACCACCTATTAAGCCACGGATGCAGCGGCGACTTCGCCCGATCTCGACTCTTTGAGGGCCGAGGTTTCGCTCGAAGCCGATCGCGTAGAAGAGGAGCACCTGCGGGCATGGATCGCAGAGCTACGAGGGATTGAGATCCACCAGCATGGGCGTGAGCCCGATCCGAGGTCGACTCGCATCCACCCCTGTCGGTGCCTTGCAAAGGGGCCCACAGGAGACAACCAACATCACGGGAGTGCCCGACCCACTTGGGACGACTCCACATCGGCAGTGGCCCGAATAAGTGAGCAGCCGTGAACCCTCTCGTTCGGCGTTTTATGCAGACCCCCAGACGAGTACAAGATTGAGGCCAGTTGGAAGGAAGAGGAAGCGGCGCGTAAAAGACGCTCTTCGGCGCCAGCGGAATCGACAATTGTCGTACAGAGTCGACCTCTTTCGGAGGATGACGACTTACCGCCAGGCGTCCTGGCGAGTGTATCTTTCAAGGATCGCATCAAGAACTTTCACAAGTTCAGCGAGCCCAACCGCAACGAGTCTTGGCCTGACTACGTCCAGCAGTTAGTGGAGACCCTCCGGCTTTATCGGGTCCCGTCTCAGGAGTGGGCGGGATGGCTGGTGGACCGGTTATCAGGAAAGGCGCAGGGAGCGTTGTTGAACCTCCCCATTGACGACAGGAACGACTGGAAGGTTCTCTTTACGACCCTTAATGCTCACTTCCATGTGGAATTTGAGATGAGGGCCGCCGAGGAAGAACTCGCGGCCGGAAGCAGGGCAGTAAAGAATCGGTTCGCGACTTCATCGCTCAGCTGATGTCCCTGCCGCCGAAAGGCGACGGAAGGATAATCACCGCAGAGGCGGCCGTGTTGAAACAGCTTGAACAGGGGCTGAACTCCGCTTCGCTTCAGCGAACGTACGACCAGGTCATGATGTATCCTGAATCAGATTTGGCCATCTTGACCCAGGAGTTGGTTCGGGGCGCGAGGCGCGTGACGACCCAGCTCACTACAAGGCAAACGTCGTGCGAGAGAAGGAGAGAGAGGCGAGCGGAAAAAGCCCAATCACCCGTCCACGGAGACTGTGGTGAAGCAGGTATTAGCGGTGCAGAGCGAGCAGCAGAAGAAGTCCGGACTTCGGGCAAAGGGACCCGAGGCCGCTGCTGCAACGCCGAGTCATCGGCGTGGAGGACCGCAGAACCGAGGACAGGCGACAACGAGGGGTCAGGGCGGGTTAGCCAACATAGAGTGTTGGCACTGTGGTCAGAAAGGGCCCGTTCGCACTGGTTGTTTTAAGGCAACACCGGCAGATCGCCGAAGTTTCAATCGGCGCCTCCAACGCAGACGGCAAGGAAGAAGCCGGACAACAACAAGAATTCGGCCCAGAACGCGAGATCTGTGGTCGCAGCGACGCAGGAGGGAAACAGTAGGCAGGGGAGCTGAGTCGCAAGCTTCCCCCTGCCGCTGATCTGGCGACAACCATCCTCAGAGGTCTACCCGCAGATGATGGGGGAGCTACTAGCTGGGGTGAATTTTATCGGGCGTCCAGTGCATGGGTGTGCCGTGTGGGGTTCTGGAGGTCGAGTTGTCGCCAGAGAAGCGACGTCTCGCCGCCTATGAGAGGCGTCACAGGACCCGGGGTCGGCCTCCGGGTTTGCACAGCCTAGGCATTTGAGGAGGATGTGTTCGTTCCGGGTTCGGTCTATTGGCTCGCCGCGACCGTCGGATTCTCGGGACCGGGCTTATTTCATACCTGGGAGGGGCCGGGCAGGATGCAGGGAGCCCCGAGCCAGACGAGAGTCTTGGCGCGACTTCAACGAATGCCGTTCCTGAGTGCAGTCGAGGGAGGCGTACAGGATTGTTGCACTAATTTAGTAGCGACTGGGCGACGGTTTGGTAGCAGCGCCGCGGAAACAGCCAGACGCAGAGACAAAAAGCTTCGTTTTCCGGGGGCCGTGTGGTTGCATCGGAAAGGGAGAGGTGATGGGGTGGAGTCGCGGAAGACCCTGCGGGGACCGTGGACAGAAGCTGTCATCCCATGGCTCGAGTAACGTCGACCCAACATCAACAGTGCACTCTAACAGTGGACGAGGGCGACTGTCGCACCTCTTCGCCAGGGGCATCACGATTCGTTGCGAGAGCTGCGTCGGGGAGAGGCGTATCAGTGTTTGCCAGCAGGAGAAGACATCGGCGCAGGTGCGCAAAGCAATGGCCTCGCCAGAGGCCGCTCTCGGTATGTAGGTGTCGCGTGGATTTTGGGGTCTGCGCCGCAAAGTGCCTAGGATACGGGGCCACCTTCAGCCTACTTTCGGACGCCGTGTATTCGAGATTACGAGGGGCAGCTGCCGCCGTTACGACCAGCGAACCTCATGCTCACAGGGGCTGGGGGAGAGTCGCTCGGCGTGAAGGGGCAGTGCCAAGTCAACCTGCTATTAGCAGGGGGCGACGTATCAACAGACAGTGTATGTCGGGCGGTTAGAAGGTCTCGACCTTCTGCTGGGCATGGACTTACTCGGACATATGAAGTGGAACTGGATTGCGGGCACGGACAGTGCAAATTGGCGCCGACGAGATACCGTTCGGAAGGGCGGCTGAAGGTGGAAAGCAACGACCTGGTGCGAATGAACAAGACCGTGCGAATCCGCTCTTGGGGCATGCAGCTCATGTCTTGTCATCTGCCAGACCATTTAAGGGCGGTGCGAGGTGTTAGTAGAAGGGGCCTGCAAATTTGGGCAATCTCCTTTTCGTCGTGCCGTCGCTGGAGGTCGTCGCCGCGGGGGACGGAAGCATTCCGTTGACTCTGGAAAACCAGGGAACGTTGTTCCGAGAATTACAAAAAAGATTTGGTCGTGGCCAAAATTACCGGCCTGCCAACCACGGATGCGATCGTCTGGAGAACGCGAATCAACCTTCGGGCGGGGTGAGAGTCCCTCTGCCTGGCGAATATGGCAGATACCGCCCAAGTGGCGAGTGTCAATGCTGTAGGAGCACAACACGGGAGCGAGTGGACCAGTCGGCAGCTGATCCCGGAGAGTATGGGTCTTGAGTCCTCTCTGATCAAGAGCGACTGTAAGTTGTACTTTCGGAAGAAGCTCCAGCTCGGCCGTCGGCTGAGCCCACTACTGATGGAGAACTTCGGGGGGTTTCCCGGTATCTTTGCTGCATGCTACCGGCTGAGGGAGAATTGGCGCCAGACGAGATCGCCAAGGTTGAGGCCCTGGTGATGGAATATCGGGACATGTAAAAAAAGTTGTTAGGGCTTGTAGAGTCAAATAGAATGCGATAGAAATGGCCACTGTCTTCGTATTACTCTTGGACTGACAAGTCGGGGGCTACGAGAACCTTGCACTGGCAACAACGGTTTCGTGAGAGAGCAATACGACCTGATGCGTGGCGTCGCGTCCCGGCGTCACAAGGGTGCGACCCGACTTGTCCAGCCGGCCGCTCTCCACTCCAACTGCTGCGAGGAACCTCGTCAGGGCTCGCCTGCGGCTGGAGACCTTGACGATCCATTTCCAGGTTAAGCCCTTGCGGGCGCACTCCATAACTGGCCCTTCTTGCTGGTACCGTCTCCGTGCAGGAGAAAGCCCTTTGCTGCGGAACAGCGTCGCCTGCTTCAGAAGTCACTTCAGACTCGGATATGGGTTGGGGGAGTTTCCATGCAGGTGTCTCACTCTCTAAAAGCAGAGTGTTCCATCCTCATGGAATCTGGGGGAGTGTGTAACAAAAGTTGTTAGGGCCTCCAGTGCGCGGGTTCATTGTAACATGACCGCAGAGTATAAACAACCCCTGTAATATAAGTTGCACTGGACTAGGTTAATATCCCAGTTACACACACCTTGATAGGCTTTGTTGTTTACTATGGCCACTGTAGGATTAGGGACCAGTACTCTCTTGTACTGTGTTGAGCCGATTAGCGGCAGTTCTCTCTTAGACGCTGGTACAGCAGCACGTAGGGCTGGCAACCTACTACCTGAAAAGGAGTAGGCCCTCTTTACTTGTTACTTACCGAGGCTGGCCGATGGCCTTCCTCCCTCACCGTCGTGGACTAGGTCTACCGTGGTTGTGCGTAGGGGACGCCCGTAGTACAGCGTGTCAGCACCGGTGCGAAGTCCTCCCCGTGTGGAGGCCTCTCGTGAAACCCGGGTAATACACCCCACTACCCAAGGACAGTCGACCTAGATAAAATGTTGGAGAGCGGAGTTATCCATCCCTCAAGTCGCCGTGGGGAGCACCGGTAGTGCTGGTCCGCAAGAAGTCGGGAGAGCTGCGATTCTGTATTGATTTTCGCAGGCTGAATGAAGTTACCGGAAGGGCGCTTACCCCCTACCACGGATCGGCAAATGCTTGGATGCCCTCGAGGGGTCCAAGTACTTCAGTACGCTTGATCTCGCGCGACGGTTATTGGCAGGTAGCCATGGACCCAGAAGACGCGGAAAAGACAGCTTTTGTGACACATCGTGGCCTCTTTCAGTGGACCGTGATGCCCTTCGGCCTCTGCAACGTGCCTGCGACGTTTTGTTGCCTCATGGAGATGGTGCTCGCTGACATCGTGTGGAGCCAATGCCTCGTGTACCTTGACGACATCCTCGCTTTCGGGCGGGATCTTGAGGTCGCGTTGCTGAACCTCTGCGCAGTCTTCGAGCGACTACGACGCGCGAATTTGAAATTGAAGCCCAGTAAATGCACGTTGTTTGCAACTAGTGAAGAGTACTTGGGGCACGAGGTGGACGTCGATGGAATTCATCCCAGTCGCAGCAAGATCCAAGCTTTACACGACTGGGCGGTACCAAAGAATCTGAGCGAGACGCGAACGTATCTGGGTTTCACTGGATACTACCGTCGTTTCGTTCCAAACTACAGCGAGTGGGCTCGCCCACTGACAGAGTTGACCAAGAAAGGGGTGTCATTCAGGTGGACCCTGGAGCAGCAGTAAGAGTTTGAAAAGATTAAAGAATTTCTAGAGAAACTACCACTTCTCTACTACCCGAAACCAGACACCGCATTCCATCTGAAAGTGGATGCGAAGTCTGTTCGCCATCGGGCGGGACACTGGAGCACGAACAAGACGGGCGGTTCGTTCCGCTCGGCTTTGCCTCAAAGACGCTGTGTAAGAGTCGCCAGGCCTATTGTGCTACTAAGCGCGAATTTTATGCAGTCGTGTTCTTCATGCCATACTTCCGAGACATTACTAAGGGCACGTTGGTCATCATATGGACTGACCATGCAGCGCTCACATGGGTCCAGCAGTATCATCAATCCGACAACATGTATATGCGGTGGATTGTTGAGATGGGCTGGTATAAGCCATGGGAAATACATCACGCCGAGGGGAAACTCAACGTGGTTGCCGACACTTTGTCGCGCAAGCGTGAGAACTACCCCCGAGCTGAAGGAGGCGTTTTGTAAGCGCAAATCGTGCAATTTGGGAGAATGCCCTGATTGCTTGTTCCACAAGAAGAAAATGGACAAGTGTCGGGACACCGACTCAGACGACTTCGGACGAAAACCAGGAGGTTGCGACCTCCTGCGTCCAACACATCGCGGTCAACACAGTCGCGGCCCGAGCCTAAATGGGAATTTGCGCGCACGACGTTGATTCGATTCGACGACGATGAAGAACCAGAATTGGTGGATGGGGTGGACTTTAATGTTTACCTCACTCGCCGACTTTTTGACTTGCCGAATCGCAACCACCTGGACCTTCGTCTCGCAGAGGCGGAGGATGCTATCCTTTGGCGCGCCGAAAAGTGTCGCTGTGCGACGGTCAGCACGACTGGCCGAGAAGCGTCGGGGAGCAGCCCCGCACCACGACCCTTTGGTACGCGGGGAGGAGTCTGATGAAGAGGAGGCCGAAGAAGAGGAAGTGCTGAGTCCACCTATCGTGGGCCAGTCAGTCAACGACGCTGAGACTCAGTGTCAGCAAGTGCTGAGTCACTTCTCTGCGGAGGAGTGGTGCGAGGCACAAGGGAGCGACCAGTGCATCCAACGAATCGCCGAATTGAAGGCGAAGTGGGGAAATGACTGCGACGTCACTGCTCTTCGGCGCGAGACGCCGGAGGTGCAGATGTACGGTCGCTGGTGGAGCGACATCTACAGGGGGGAAAGGACGGCGTGTGGCGCCCGTTCAACACTACCGCTAAGCGGAAACCGGAAGAGAAGCTGCGACTAACCCTCGTGCCAGTCACCTGGCGGGAAAGCGTATGGCGGTGCGTGCATGCATAGCGTGAGCCATTTGGGTTCACGAGCACGTGTTTTTACTGTTGCAATGCCGACGCTTTTGCCTGGCCGGGGATGCATGAGGATGTGAAAATGATGTGCTTGCATCACATGTCAGCAATGCAAGTCGGGACCAGGGGTGGCAACGCCCCCATGCAGCATGAATACGTCGGATTTCCAAACCCGGACCAGCAGCAGGTTATGTCGATTCAGATTTGCAAGGCCCGCCCCCGAGACCAGCACAACATCGTTATGTCTTCGTGATTCAAGACTGGCTTCTCCAAAGCGACCATGGAGTTGTATCATCTTTGCTAAGTTATGCAAAGACAGCGGAGGCAGTCGGCAGATGTATTTCTATCCTCCAAACAAGGGACTCAGGAGTTCCACCACCAGATGTGGATCGTACTGCTGCATGGTGCAATCTTGCCATGGATTGGCCCCTTCAAAGTGATTGAAGTGGGTAGCGACAACATTATCAAGATTCAGATGCACACCGACGCCCCGTAGAGCGGGCGAGGCCGTAGACCAATCAAGGAAAAGTGGGTTAACACTAGAAATGTTAAGCCCTTCGTCGAGACAGAGGCGCCGGCCCTTGTGGTTATGTCGCCGCAGCACTCTTCATATTCGGAGGAGGTCGCTAGTGCAAACCGGCGACGCTTCTTTAGTATTGGAGAGTCAACTACTAGACGGATCGCGGGGAGCATCGCCAGTTTTATGGGCGCGACCCGCAGCTTGGTGTTAAAGTTTCAATGGAAACGCGACCCTCCTAATCTTCCCAGACCGTGGCGTTTGGAATTGAAACTTGGGGGAGAGGGAGCGGTGTCGCGGAAGGGGGAATTCTACCGAACTGCGAGGAAATCTCGTGAGTTTGCAACAAGGGGGGAATCGCAACAGGAGTTATAGTGCAGCATATACCCACCAAATTTGTGTTGTGTTGGGTAGGTTGGAGCCGGCGTAATTCAAGAAGAATCATCAATAGTCAGCAATGGCTAGTTGGAATATAGTCGGCATTGCCTGTAAAAGGGCGAAATTGAAAGATCGTGGATTCGGAAACAAAAGGACAAGTCGCAAAGCTCGGTGGCCGCGATAGCGGTCACGCGAGTGGAAACACTGATCGACCAGGTCGCGACCTCTCATAAGTCGCGGGCCGAGAAACCCAGGGATAAGCGCTTTGTTAAAGATGTCTGCAGTATCGGCGGCGGTCGCGGCGGCCGAGTTAGAACCCTCGTCACTATGGTAACATAGGCGGCGGCGGGTGGCGGGTCGGCGGCGGCTAAGTAAATAATCCTTTTACTGGGCGGCTGGGGAAGCGTGAGACAGTCGCGGCCTCTTCCAGTCAAAACAAAGACACGTGTGCGCAAGTACTGGAACGGTCAAAGGTCATACATCATGGGGGACGGCTGCCGATCGGTTGGTCGGCCCCGTAGCGGCAAAAAGGGACTGGGGTACTATGTAGTATAGCCGGTGTGTCAAAATCATCAGTCAATTGACTGGTGGCAGTACAGTAAAGACGTGAAGGCGGATTTGCTTTATTTTGTTGCACTTTTTTCAGCTTGTTGCGGTTTTCAACACTTCAAATTGATTTCTCGCTTTGTAGGTAGGATCCTGGAGGATCTTCATCAGCGCAGAGGACAGCGTAGGGGGCTGGGGCAGTCATGATGGCTGACCTAGGCCCTGATGAAGCAACCAGGGGTGGGTCGCGGCCCACTTCCCCAGCAAGTGTAGAGGAATCGGGGGTCAACGATGCAGTCGATCAGCCGATGTAGGGAGTACAGGACGCTGAGGGGGACGAGGTGCTTATGGCACGTATCGCCGCCCTGATGCGTGGAATGGACGAGAGCGGGGCAGTTTCGACTGTGCCCGACGACAAGGCTGCTGGCGGCGAGGACATTGACGCCGATTCAGGGAGGGAAGAGCCTTCCCCTAGCTGGGCGGACGACGTGCAGCAAGCAGAGGAAGAGGGAGAACCGGAGCGTGTCGTAGCGACCACTTCACCTAAGCCTGACGGGTCGAAAGCCCCGCGGGTGACGGTGGGTGGCGCAAGACGTCGCGGCCCCGACCTCAAACGCGAACCGACCGAGAGAGAAGAACGGCGGTTCTTTGCGGAGCCATACACACGTCAGGTGTTGTATGCCAACCGGTACGTGGGGGATCACCCCGAGGAAGGTGTCCGTTTCTTGGCGGACCACATCACCGGGTTACCTCAACATTCTTACCAGAAGTCGGGGGAGCCGGGGTATGGGGGCGTGCGGCCACCTCAGTGGTTGGCGCGATCTCCCAATGATTTTCGCTCGCGGGATGCGAAAACGGAGCTGCGATGGCGTGCAGTAGGGAAGGTGGCGAACCAGACGGGTCATACCGCCTTTCTCAAGTTGGTTCCTGAGGTCACATTCTCGGCGGCCCGACTCCCGGTGGATAAGCTTACGCACTAGAGTGTCCGACTCTTGTTCATAGCATATCTGGAAGCCGGGAATAGGTGTCCGGTTGCGGGATGCAAGCCTTGGGCAGCACTAGATGCATACAACAAGTTTGCTCTGCCACAACCTCAAGCCATGCTGACTCGGGGCGACCCGACAACTGCGCGAAGCTGGACGCGACACTTGTATGTGCGCCGCGTACCCAGTCTCAACGGGAGCATGGGTGGGATGGGTTTGAGTGCGTCATTGAGCACTGGGCCCATTTCCACATGAAGGGGGGATGTTGTTTCTCTGCCCCTTGCTGTAGTGGAATGGCGGTGGAGATGCTGCCGCCAACGTGTC
>JAGTTF010005806.1:104397-121189 GCA_019095985.1 Streblospio benedicti
TATGAGTGCAATTAATTTGGAAGGGGAGATAGTGTCTCCATATATGTAAGTAAAGACAAGTCGCAATAACAGAAATAATCTCAACTGTTTACAAACTCAGTATGTTTACAACGTGCGTGTACGTCATACTCGTGTGCGTATAACGTATGACGTAAGTCTACTAGTAACGTTGAACGTAGTACTCAAACGGTCCCAATTAAACTACAATAAATCACAGAATTATTGTATCATTAATTAGTACCTGCTATATTGAACCTGGCAGTGCAATTGACAATTTTTAATAACAATTAGTAATAAATAAAGTAACACAGTGTGGGGGCAAAAGTCAATTTTAATTTGACATCCTCTTTTGACATATACAAAAATTTTCTCCAAATCCCCCAAACTGAGTTACTTATCACATACGTCTATCAATATCAAATAAAGTTAAACATTTATATACACAAAGCTCTTGCTACCTCAAGTTGTTTTATACGGGCCGGCAGGCTCGGCCTAATGTAGAGTTCACTCCGCAAAGTCCCGAAATATTTTCAGAAAAGAGCGTTATTATTTCATGATGCCACGCCCACTACCACCAACGTAACTATAAGAGAATGTGGCTAACAGAACGGCTAGTCCTTTTCATCAGTTAAGTACCGTGAACCTCGTTTTCGAAAGTAAATATTACCTTTATATGGTCATAGGTTTTGAGAGGTTTGGAAGCATTTTCCAGCCATATCAAAGCACATATTACACCAACAATAACATCCAGACATACCTACAAAAATATCTTTATTATACAATTGAATTGGAATAGATATGTTCTATATTTTGGCGACAGAATGCAGGAGAACCTTCGAATCGACGCACGGTGTTTAACAGTTTTGTTACGTGGGATTTTTAAGCCCCGTCGGCGGTGTTTAACGTTATATATGCGCATATCGTGGATGTTTGTGATAAATGAAGTGACTAACAATGGGTATTGAATGAAAAAGTACTCATGACTAAATCTTTTATCCTGTAGATATAGTTTTAATGAAGTAATGCTTCATTATGATAGACTGCCTCAGGTTTCATGTGGGAGGCCAAATCCGATAAAATTAATGCTCAAATATTACACTATTTGTATTGAATAATGCTGTCAAAAAAAGAGAGTTGTATGGAAAAGTATTTCATGGTAATTTGCTTATTAATATATTATATAACCATGGCATAGATTTTATAAATTAACGCATTAAAATATTCATAATATTCGAACGTGTTTTACCTTGGAGTACAGTGATACATGACCCCGGTACATGACAGACTAGATCTAACCATTTTCGTGTTGTCCCGTTTGACAAACTCAGAGTGTTTTGAACTAAATATGTTATTTGAAAAGAAGAACATTGACTATGGCATCAGTATCTAAAGTACTTCACTTACTTTCTGCACTTTTCAAGATAGCACTTGATGATGTCAATATTTCTTGGAAGACGTCATTATCGACGCACTTTCACTGACGTTCATGCCAGTACCCCACCCTCTGACCTAGATCTAGTTCTAACGCACTTAAGGACATTAGAATTTATATTCATTGCTCTTTTTTCTTTTGTATATTTATGATGAAATGTCAAATAATGTTATTGATTATCACTGATTTTTATTGGTATTTTAGAGTGGTATCATATCTAGCTGCTAATTCCCAATGCAGCTGATGCTAACGTATTTTTTAAGTAAATGACAAATCTCTTTTAATAAAGGTATCTATAATCTTGAAGATTATTTATTTTTGAATGAAAGAGTGTCGTAATAATTGTATTTTTTGTATGTAAGTTATGTTAATAGGAAAATGCTTCCAAAGATCTCCAAACCTATGACCATATAAGGTAATGTTTACATTCGAAAGCGAGATTCACGGTACTTACAAATAGTGTCAGTGGGGGGGGGGGGGGGTTTGCTTTTGTACGTCATTGATTCAAATTCACTCCCACGCAGTTCAGACTAACTTCTTAAAACCAGCAACATTGTATTTGCACGTTTCATAGGACGTGTTCTAAATTTAGAATATCCAGGGTCGCCCATATGTGCTAGATACGCCAAATCCACAAACAAATGTGACTACCGATGATAGTCTGAAGTCACTCTTATTTACAAAATAATACTACAGAAATGTCTTTTTAAACGTCTGCAGTCTATTGCTTAACGTATATCATTTGCCTTGCATTGAATCGGCTAGATTACCAATACATGATATATCTACAACTTACAGGTAAGGTACCTGTTAGACGGATATAAATCTAAGTAAATGCACACATATCATATATATATAAAAGATGCATGATGGATTTAAAATAATTGATTATAAATCTACTGAAACAAAAAATAACAGTATGTTGCATTAAAGTTTAAAATATTTTTCCTATGACCATGTCCAGGTTTTTTATTTAAATGATGTCCAAATATATGATTAAATAAATCTGCTGGCCCGTGCTACTTGAAACAAAAATGCATAACAGTATGTTGCATTAAAGTTTATCTGAACAACCACCTTTTGGAATAATGTCCACTGTACATCTTAACCATGTCAGGTTTTTTAAGTTTACAAAAGAAAACAAAAGGTTTTTATGACAATGTCCAAAAATATATTATTCCAAATTGGATTGTTTTTGTATCACCTGAGTTTTTACTCAGGTGACCTATTGCTATGGGTTGGCGTCCGTCATCCATCCGTATCACTGAACCGTCGTCCGTCGTCGTCGTCCGTTAACATCTTCTTCTCAAAAACTGCTGGGCCAATCTTAACCAAATTTTGTATGTAGCATCTGTAGGGTAAGGAGACAAGAAATTGTAAATTTCATGACCCTCCACCCCAAGGAAGGTAGTAATGGGGTAAAAAGTGTAAAATTATTGCTGCCATTTGGGCCCATTATTAGGTCCATTTTACTAGTGAATCACATTCTTATTACTATTTGAATGCACCATTAAAATCAATATTCTATAACCACAAACTCCAGACACATCGGCTCCAAAAATGTAACCACTTCTTGGTAATAGATGATACTGCTATAAATCAATAATCAGCCAATATATTCACATTATTAGGTCCATTTTACTAGTGAATCACATTCTTATTAGGCGCTTTTCATATATTTTCATGACTCCCAGGGAATTATTGAGGAATCCCTGAAAAAACATCACAAAGCTAAGGGTTTTGAAAGCCTGCTTGCTCATTTAAATAAGAAGGAATACTATTTGCTGACAAGGATAAAAAAACTCATATAAATAGCAATGACGTTTTTTGAACAAGGTCAGGTTGAATATTAAAATACAAACAAAATCTCAAGAATGCATTTCTAGTATGCTGTCTTTGTAGAGTCTGAATATGACATTTTTTTAGCTGTGCACACTCCTCCTGTAGCTGTCTCCATTGCCTTCCTGTAACAATATGAAAAAAGGCAAAAAGATGGACGTGGAAAAACTGGGAAATAAGAGAAAAATAAGACTAACCCTTGAAATCTCCTGAGACCTGACAACATTAAAACATGATTGTTGTATCTTTAAGATGCTAATATATGCAATATTATACATTCAAACCCAGTTTTATGTACATTATGCTTGTTTAAGGGCATAAATACAAGCAAACATAGGAACATACAAACGAACATTCAAACATAAATACAAGCATAGATGCAAAAAAACAGAGGAACAAAAATACAAACTCTCTCTCACACGTCTTTTTTGCAAGCATATTTCTACCAATGATAGATATAGCTGAAGACAGGTTTTACAACCCTAAGCTTCCATTTGACTATATCAGTGGCCTGGGGACTCAAACTCACGACCCCAAGGTTGTGAGACCAGAATGATACCATCATCCCAAGCAGCGAGCTGTTAAAAGGTTACTCGGCTGAACTGATGTCTCTGTAACCCCAGCATACATACTTGGTCTGTTAAACACATATATATATCATTCAAAAAAGCACTAGAAATGCTACTAAGACCCTTCCCAAAATTTCGTCCTCAAGTGGGTTCGAACCCACAACCTCTGGGTTGAGATGATATATATACATATTCGCCGTCTGACCTACATAGGTATCACCCTAATTAATGTTTCATGTTCATCCTAGTCGAGAATTGCATTGCTATAGTGTTGCTCTCAAAGAGTATATATATATATATATATATATATATATATATATATATATATATATATATATATATATATATATATATATATATATATATGTAACTTCCTCAAGAGTGCCTCCCCCTCGTTCCATCAAATAAATAATAACCTACATTCCACCCTGTATCGTGTTTATAACCATAAGAAGCATAGTGAACGAGGATGTACACTAGGACCGATATTTATCCTATATTATGTAATAGTTTAGTAATGAACTACAACCCTCTTGTAAGTGCAATTTGTCTTCCAAACAATCAGTTAGGGTGGCGACAATCAACTGTTGTAGCAAATCATCATATTGTTCATTAATATAAGCATGGCTTGCAAAATAATCACGGGTGTTGTTGTTACAAGCAGTCACTTGCAAGATACGAGTCATAAATACATCGCCTGTAACGACTCTTTGCTTTGTTTTTGTTTATTTGCATCCGCTTACTTAAGCGATTGCCAAGTGACTTTGGATGTTTGTCCATTCACACCCAAGATTCCAAACAATTATCAATAATTCCACAAGCCCATTATTTAATAAAACCTAAAATCTTAAATATATTGTCAGTAACAATCCATTCTGGGCTTGTGTCCATTTATTAAGCGATTTCCCTGATAATTCTGGGCTTTTGATGGAAATTCATTTATCCTGGATACAACATATATAAGTATCACAATAGTTTTTAATCAAGGATAACACACAGTTCATACACTAAGCTTTCAATGGCATCCGCCATCTTGATCACAGTGTTTTACACCCAAAAATACAATGGACAATTTTGTACAAGGCCATTATTTGCAAGCTGGAAAGCTGTAAACACATTATCTGCCAACAACTTGCTGACAGCTTATGGCGTGAAAGCGGATCTAACACATCTGTTTTGGCAATAATTTTCAATGTGTGTTTGTACACCGTCTGAGCAAGTCTATTAGCAACGGACCTTGAGAGTCCATTACTGTTTTTGTCTGCACAAAACCTGTCGTGTAATGACTCCCTATGAGAAATAATAGTCACAAAACATTGAAAGTGAGCCTCATGGAATGTTATTAAGCAGTCACACTCTACCCTGGACCACAAAAACATACCTATTAGTCATGCTTTTTAGGTGACATTGTATAGTGTCATATGGCTGGTCTGATAATATTTCATAGATAATAATAAAAATAGAACGTTTAAGTGAATATGGAGACTCACCAAATACGTGTAACTCATAGATCGCAAGTAATTTAAGCATAATACCAATCCTATATTGAAGGAAAAACAAAGCAATACATGTGTTACACTATTAACTATTTGTTAAGCTGGGACAGTGAACTCTGTTCCAGGATTTTATTAAACTTGATTTCTTCACCCATTATGTTTCAATCCATACAATTTATACTTTAATTATAGAAAATTCCATCAGTCATGCAACTCAGCTGGGGTTTTAGAAATGACCTGCCAATATACATTGGTAGTAGTTGTTTTCCCATAAGATGTAATACATAGGAGAACTATTGATGATAAATATTTGCACTTAATCATTTCATAACATACAAGGTTTAACTTTCTTAGCCATATAACTTTGTAAGTCGCAAGGAAATGACTCACTACAGCCTGGCTTTCACAGAACGCGCTGTAATGAGAAAATTACTGAAGATAAAAAAAGGTTCATTTCAAAACATGTTGTTCTTCACAGCTTAGAATATAATAGGCAAAAGGGCTGGATGTAGAATATTCTTCCTTTTAAGAGTTCACAGTACCCGACGCATGCAGCTGAAAATAATGTCATTTTAATCATATTTCAAAGTGTGTGCTGCACATATGTAAAATCAACACAGAGAAATGCAAAAATATACATAGGTAAAATGCAAGCAGAGATATGCAACATATTGGGATACAACTCACATACATTGTGAAGATATAACCTTCCTATATTAATTATACTGTACTATATTGTACTATAACCCGTCCCCATATTTATGCATTAGTACACCAGTGTTCTGGCTCAGATGGACCCGCCCTCCGTTTCTACGTGTTCCGTTTCCCGTCTACGTCCAGGTGTCATACCAAGGCTGTCAACGTGCCCCAGGGTTTGCAACGCTAAATATAGGCTAAAATCCATATTTTTAAAACACTTCAAACGTTTGATATGAACCCGAGACTCTGATGTGCAGGCATCATAGATATCCTGTAACAAGCAAGTATTATCTGGAAACCGTTTTACACATAATTTTGGCACGTAGGTTTGTGCCAATTTCCTTCTATTTCGCCTCCAGAAGCTTGCAGTTGTACTTGCACAAACACAATTCTTCCTGGAGCCACCACATCTGTTCTATTGGACATTGATCTGTCTCTATCATATTGCTGCCTTATTTTCAGGAATTCATTAAATTTGTCTTGTGGAAAACACACCATCTGGTGTTGTCTTTGTATAAACTCAGACATATTTTGGCAACAATCCTCGATAGGTGGAATGTCATTAGCGCTGGGAAAACGGGGTTGTCTCGCAAAGTTTAACATGGCCGGGAGACGCCTCCACAATCAGGCAACGGGTGTTATTCCATGAAAAAACTCACCAGCTGTAAAAAACTTAGCCCATTGGGTGGGTTTATCGCCTACCAGGCACCTGAGGGAGTCCACAATAGGTGTGTTTTTGTTTGGACACACTCTGCGCCCAGGGGTATAACCCCCTGATGCTATGTGAACAGGTGCCCATTAGCTTATTTAGGTGACGTACCACCTCACCGCAAAACTCCGGTGCGTGATCTGATCGTAAAATCTTAAGGCAACCAAACACGGTAATGACACGCTGAAATATTTTGTGGGCTACTTGATTTGCGGTCCTATTGGTCAAACCGAAGAGGACAGTATATCGTGTTGCATAATCCACTATAATTCCAATATAAGAAAAATTTCTAGACTTATTTAAAGGCCCTATTGTGTTCAGACATGCTTCATGCCAGGGATTCATTTTACGTTTGTGTTGTGAGTACGGTGCTGTGGCATGTAATTGCCCATGCTTAAATTCTATACACTCCGGGCACGAAGTGACATAAATTGTTACATCTTTTATTAATGACCGCCAATAATATTGCTGGCCCAAGGTCCTCTACCGTCCTCAAAATTCCCATGTGGCAAATCTCAGTGTCTTGACACCTTTTTATCACTGCTAACTTTAACTCATCGGGAACCACCACCTGAAAAAACGGGTGTATTTCTATCCAAGCCTGATTCCATAACATGGATAATCAGCTCAGATAGGTTCATAAATTCATGATCATGGGTCGACATAAATTGCGCCATAGTCTTATCTTGTATGGTTTTCCCAGACAGCCAATCTCTAATAAACGTTATGGTGGGGTCCCGTCTTTGCACCTCAATCCAATTGACATCCTGCAAAGATTTACTCAGCTTATCTTTTAACTCACTGACCCTTTTTAAAATCTCATCTGTGGAGCATCCCTGAATCAAGCATTTAAGTCTAGCCCCTTTGCGTTTATTAATGTTAGTCCCTGTGATGGGACGGGGGACACTGCCACTGGCGTTTTCAGGACGGACCGTCGGCCCAGGGTCATGTTTATCAGTCTTACGGGCCGGCGTGAGTTTTTACGCCTGCATGGCTGTGGCAGTGAATTTTCCAGGGGAAGGGTGCTGGCTTTCAACTTAGATCTGGTCAATATACATACCTCCCTTTCAGACACTAAGAGTGCTAACTGGTCTATGACCTTGTCTGGCACCATTTGTTTGTTGGGATTGTTATCATTGGAAACTAGTCTCCAAGTCACAGCGTTCTCGCCATGTTGGAACCAGGGCTCCATTTTCGTACGCCCTTGCAAATTCAAATGAGTATTGCATGGCATAAATTAGCACGTTAAATCACGTCAGGAATCACAAGATTCTTTCCGATCTGTGTTCTACTGTAAATTGGAAATTCTGCACTGTCAAGGCCAGGCCAGCCGTAACAATGGCGATGCTGTGGATTGTGTTAACATCTGTTTCAGACAGCTATGGTCAGTTATGAGTGTGAATTCTTTATCCTGCAGGAAGTATTTAAATTGTACCATAGACTTGGCAGCCGCCAAGAGTTCCCTACCGGTTTATGGGATACCTACTTTGAGCTGCAGATAAGGTGGTACCATAATATGCAATTACCCTCTCAAGCCCTTCAGGTGGTCGCTGTAGCAAGCAAGCTCCCACCCCATGGGTAGATGCGTCTGTTTGTAAATAAAACCGGTCTTCAAAGTCGGGATGAGCTAGCACCCGTCCCCTGTTAGAATATCAGTCAATTTTTTTTGAAATGCCTCTTGCTGTGGAGGGCCCCAAATGTAAGGCTCGTCCTTTTTTAAATAGTTTGGTAAGGGGCGCCACCAGTACGCCTCTGTTCTTAATGTGCTTATGAAAATAATTCACCAAGCCCACAAAGCTTATGAGCTGGCGGACGTCCCGGGGGGACGGGGAAACTCCTTTATTGCACACATACATGGCGAGGACTGGGCGCCACCCATTCTGCACTTATCACGATAACCGAGAAAGTCTTGTTCGAACCGTGGCGAACTCTGTTTTGGTGGGGTGCAACTTGAGGCCGCTACGGGCCATACCTCTAAGAAAACTGTCCAGTTCGTCTACACGTTGATAGTAGCCCTATTTGGTAGTCTCCAGGGTAGATAAGAATAAAATAATGGTCTGAGTAAAACACAAGATTCTTACCATACATACCACCCAGGTATCTTTTCAGTACCAAATACAACAAAGTTCCAGAAAATGAAAATCCCATGGGAAGGGTGACAAACGTTTTAGAGTTGTCCATAGTGTCACCCAAACTGAAATGCCAAGTATTTCATGGAGTCGGGGTCCATGGCAAGCTGATGATAAGCCCCTGGCAGGTTGAACCCGCTTGTGATTAACAATCTGTTACCCCTCTGCAGGTCGCTTATACACCTTCCTAACGTGTCAATCGTTTCTGGCACAGTGTATTATGAATTGAGGGAAAAACGACACAGGAATTTATTTGTCTGAAATCAATTACAACTCTATATTCGAACTGGCGATTCTGGTTTTCCGGTAGATGGGCATGTGAAGAATTAAATTTTTTAACCAAAAAAATGGGCAATTTATATTCGCTAATGTAATCAGTGATCACACCTAATCGCTGTAGTTTATTCAGTTGTTTCTTTGCTATTTCCAACTGATTAGGAGAGAGAGCCTGAATGGCTTTAATGCTACTGGCTCCATGCAGCCTGGTTTTAATGTAATTCTCAATTTATAATCTTCGTTATAACCAAAATCAAATTCACTCATTATAAAGGCCATACGATAATTATTGAACACCTTCTTGCACTCGGCCAAACATCCCCATCCAGTAAACTCTTGGAAAAGTCTATCATGTCTGTAGGCTGTTTATCATTAGTATTCTCATCATCATTTGCTGTTACGTCCTTATATGGGTTGTGTTTTTGGGGGTAGCACCGCACCCCTGATCTGAGAATACATACCTCCCGCCAGGTCCAAAACAGCGGGGGCCGCCACGCATTGTGTCATTGTCATCATACAAGTGTAATGGGGGTGTGTGTCGGGGACGGGTAACAATATTGTCGCCTTCTTGTATTGCAATATCATTGTCATTCTGAGTGGTGTGTTGTTCAGAAAAATGCGTGTTTATATTTATGGGACCGTAGCCTTCCAAGGCATCATCATTATCAACTGAGTGTAGGACCCCAACGTTCCCACCAGGACCTGGGGAGATATATTCTCCCTCCGTGTCACCTTCCCCACAACCCCATGAATCTCAGCGATTTTACTGCCTTCAATAGGTTGCAAATAATTAAAATCGGAGGATACGCATTTCTGGTTTTCATTCAGGGGTGTCGACTGATTACAATCAATGACATCCGTATTATATTAGATAGTGGCACAGGACACGTGCTGGACCCCGTGCGCCGACCGGTTTCATTCAGGGATGTCGACTGATTACGATCAATAGCATTTGTGTTATATTGCATGGTGGCACAGGACATGTGCTGGACTGTCGTTGCAGTGGCGGCCACAGCAATAGGCGTGGCGTTAGCGTGTGGTGACCGATGTGGCTCAGGCACCCGGGTTTTATGAAAATCAGGCTGCACTGTATCAATTTGCCGTACATCAAAAAAGAGACTCGAGGCATCCCGCCTCTAACACAATCTCTTTGTCAATTATATTAAATGGTCTACTCCCAATATTACATACTACAATCGGAGTAGAATTATCACACACCAACACACACAGCCGCCTGTATCAGGCAGTCACTGTCTATTCTATAAGAGGGCACTTCTATTACTAATCCATCCAAAGATGACCCGTGTTCCACGTGCGGTACATGTACATCTGCAGTTAACACTGCATAACTTCCAGGGAAGAGTTCTAAATCAGTTTGCTCTGTCACGGAAAGTTCTACACTCTTTCCCAGGGTTATCTCATGGGTGTTAAAATTCAATATCACCCGTACTTTCTCAAAAATGGAGTTCCCAGTATAATCTTATTTGTCTGATTAACTAATATGGAAATCAGCCTCACACCTAAAGTCTAACAACATAAATTCGATAGTATACATTGCCGTTTGACCGTCTCTTGCTGGCCACTCGTTTGTCGTATTAAAAAAACGCCCGTCATACTCAGTTTAGACTTAAATTGGGAAACCTATGCTGTCAACCATATGTCTAGACATTTAAATCACTTGACTGCCAGAATCCACCAATTGCCACAGGTATACCTCATCCTGTATAGTTATTTTTTACACAATCCTTATCTATAATTATCGGGCATATGGGTTCCGTATCATGACTGGTGACCATCTGACAAAAAAAAATATGGGTTCTGCCTGGGAGGTGGTCATCCATGGCGACATCACTCAGTTTAAATGTACAGGATTTTCATATTCTTGTTGTTGCACGTAGTTCACGTTGGTGTTCTGTGGACGTGATTGCGGGGGACCACCATTACGGTATTCAGAATTTATATGTGAGCCATATGGATGTGCGGCATTACACCTGCGGCAGAAGGGGTGGCTCTTTCGTTTGGAGTTTTTACATCGTGGAAACCCGGAAATGCCTGATATGGCCCCCCATTCACGTGACCTCGCGGTCCATATTGCCCATATTGTGGCGGACGCTGGACGTAGTGTCCAAAGTGCGAGCATGCGTTGGCCGTATGGTGGTGGACCTCGTGGTCCACCGTTAAATTTACGTGGACAATTTCTAGCAATATGGCCGGCGCCGCCACATCCGTAGCATATTATATTGGGAGATCCCCCTGCCCTGTCTTGATACGAGCGTTGGTCATGTTGATTGTACTGTGCGCCCGTGACCACCGCTGTTGCCCTCGGGCGCAGTGGGATGGGCACTGACGGAGGGCCATTAGCCTGGAGCGTATTCACGCTCAGTGTGGCGCTAGTGTTCCCATTGTCCAGGATACACGCTAAATTGTACGCAGATTGTATGTCCGGAGCTGCGGATATAATTACCTTCTCACGCACCTCAGGCAATAAGCCCTTAACAAAGAACACTCTACGCATATGGCGATCTCGAATGTTACAGGAGTCTAAATGTTTTAACATCTCTGTATAGTATGAAAACAGTGGCTCACCAACTCTTTGTTTTCGCGTTACAAGTTTAACTTAAGTGTAGCTCCTGCGTCGCAGCGCTACTAAAATTTCTGCGGAGAAGATTCATCAGTTTACCATACGTGTCCCTCTCCAAGATTGGAGCTTGACTGGCCAATTTGCTGGCAGGTCCACTTAACAGAAGGGTTACATAGCTAACCTTCTGCGCCTCGTCCAAGGCCGTAAGGGCAAAATAATTGTCCAGGCTCGTTTGAAATAATTCAAAGTCGTTGTCTGTGTGCCCTGAGAATGCCTTTGGTGCCGGCACAGACGGCCTCATTGCACCCACGTGACTATTAGGTGCACGGGGAGCGGGATTACTACTCCTGGCGCTAGCCACAACGTCAGCCAACTTATCGGCAATTTTACCTACCATAAGCATATTTTGGCGACCCTGTTGAGTAAGTGTGTCAGCGATTTGATGGCTCAGCTGATCCCCCTGCTCGCATAAAATACGTTCAAGTGAGCTTGGGATATGTTTTCTTTTCTGAGGACAAGCATGCAGGCTAGCTGAGCGCGAGGACATGGGAGAACTGTTGCCTGAATGATAGGCTCGCCTAGGGTTATCCATTTTACTCTTTGGGGATTGCCCCTTCCAATTTGAACGTTCTATCATTGTCTCATTTCGAGATTGCTCGGTTATCCGAGGCTGAGAATTTTGAGTGATCCCCGGGGCCACCCTTAGTCCCCACATCCATGCCACCCTGGGTCCAGGGAGACCGTCCCTGTCCTGTGATCACTACCAGGCTCGGTTTTTATGTGGTGATTTGATTTGAGCATTTCTGGACCAATATTTCCAGCACGTGTCCCCACAGGGCGATAAATGAGGAACGTGGTCACGTGGACCGTCGTCCATTATTGCATCATCCATTATCCCCATAGCCCCGGTGGGTGGTGAGGCGTCGGGTGGGGGGTGTTAAAGAGCCAGCTTGACCCTGCCCTATCTGCTGCTCCACCTCATACAAGTGCCTTGATTCATCACTTATACGTATGGATAACCCTTCTAAATAGGCGTACAACTCACAGCCTGCACACGTACACCCACGCTGGAAGTTATGTGTTGCGAGCTGACCACGCTTGCGATCATTTACTTCATAGTCCTCCTTCAATATAGCTATAGTCGCTCTGATTCTATCAGGGTCGGAAATGTAGCCACCAGTGGCCATATCAGAATTTTGGTTATGGATGCCTATGTCAGCAAAAACGTCTAATTGGCCCTGAGAAGATTTTTTAGACGATGCGGTGTGTAAGGATTGTGAACTCGCTGAGTCGTCAGGGTCATGGCTGCTAAGATCACTCGTTGACTTATCGTATATCGAGTCTACTGGTAATAATTCTATTGTTTCATTCAACGTGCTTTTGATCAAGGTATTCAGGAAGAGATCTATTGTAAAAATTCGTTAAATCTTCATGAGAGCGTGAATCAGCAGCTGCCTGACTTAAAATATTATCTACAGGTTGTATTTGTAAATCTTGTAATATTTTATCAGCGTCACTTTTGACTTTATTAGGGTTATCTTATCAAATGCACGTTGGAGGCGGGTTTTAGAATGAGTCCACATTTAACTGGCTAATGTACACATATCATTTGTCAAAACACCGGCGCATCAAGGGTATTGTTCAAATTATTGAAATATATGTAAGAAAAATACAAGACTTTACGTGTATCACGTAGGACGAGGGCACCCGTCACGTCGTCGCCTATGGAGATCAGCCAGGCCCCGCCACCCGTCGGGAAGGCGCGGTTTCCTATTCACATGACTGTTGTTCCACTGTGGTCATCAGGCAGCGGTTTTTTCCTCCAAAACTCACGGGATGCTCAGGTACGGATGAAAGACTATCGGTTGTTCTTGGTTTTGTTACTCCTAAAGAGACGGGGGTCGAAAGATGTCATGAGAATAATGAGAAATGAGCATTTCAGGGGGGAAACGTATGTAGAAGTATCTTGGTTAATGAAGAACAAGTTTGATGATAGTTCAACTTTTATTCCAACTTTGATTATTAGTACTAGCCCTGCGAGTACAAGGTGAAAACAGCGGCAACGGTCCTTCTGCTTGACTTACACGCTGGAGTTTGCTTTAGACGCATGCCCAAAGTTGCATGCATGCGCGAGGTTTAAGGCTCCGCCTGCAATTCGAGCAGACAACGCCACCACGTGTTCTAAAAGCCCGCCTCGTTCTCGAAAACAATAATATTTATAAAATGAATGGGGCTAGCCTTGTATCAGGCGTTGTATAATTGACATGGTCAATTATACGACAAGTTGGCTCGTGACGAAGGCGCCGACCATCGACTTTTTGGGTGGCTATTTGGAGGGTCCTGATGGACTTGATGAGCGCCCAGTGGGACGAGATTGCGAATGCTCGCGACATGCTCTCCGCTCACAAGAAAGCAGTTCCCGAGTTCGGCGTGCTGCCTTCTGTCTACACTTGTGTACGACAGTTGGTCGCTGGACTCGAGGACTACATGCGGCGACATCTGGCTCCTCACCTGCCCAGCACCAAATCGGCAGAGTTATCTCTGGCTGACGAGCTCCGAGCAGCACCTAAGTGTGCTCCACTTCCTGTATTGTGGTCGACGAGCCTCGACACGGGGGCAGGTGGAGACACTCAACTTCCTCAAGAGTTGGCACTTGCACAGCAAGAGGCCAAACTTTAAAAAGAAGTTCGCACAACAAAAGACAGCCAACATGGATCTCATGCATCAGCAAGGAGCGAAGAATGCAGACAACCTTTGTGAGATGTCGGCAACCTTTAGGGAGTTGATCGACAGCCTCTGCAACCTGTCGCTGCAGACTCAGCTGCCCAACGCAGGGAGGGATCTGGCAGTCTGCGAATGGCCCTGGAATCAGCTGCATTGGAACAGGAACTGGGCGATTGCTATGATCATTTCCAGAGGATCAGCGACACATCGGACTCTTTACAGATGAGAAGAAGGTCCAAAGAAGCCCTAGCCGGGTTGGGAACATCGGAGGCAATGGTGGGGCCAAGGCCTGTCTGAGCGTCTTTGCGAACTCTCAGCTCGCATTCAAGTTCATCCAGTGAGAGCCGATCATCCCAACTGTAGCGAGTGTGGAAATGGTGTCTGACACCAAGAGTCAAGCTGCCGCCTCCTGCAAGTCATACAGGAAGTGGCTAGATGGCTGCCCCAGCAAAATCCACTGGCCGAGTGAAGAGGAACCCCGTCCCTTCAGCAGCATCAGAGAGGGTGAAGGCTCGTTCTGCCAAGGGGGACAATCGCCCACTCGCCCAAGAAGCAGTGAGCGCAGGTGGGGGGGGGCATATCACGGCAGCTGACGGGTTGTAGGTGGTGTGTCTGGTCTGCAGGTTGGTCGCACCTTTGGGTGTTGGCCGGTTTGCCCAACAACGCCGGACGCCGGCACTGCAAAAATCTGGTGGCTGGGACACCAAGGGGTGCAAGGGTCATCCTCGCAGGGGTGGGCCAGTTACCACCCCTGTCGGTGGGTGTTGGGCTTCTGAGTCCAAGGGCGGTCCGACCTAAAGTGGCTTTCATATTAACTGGCATTGGCTATTGTACTACACGGTACACCATCCGACATCGTAGCCGGCAGCCCCTCCATGTAGTTTGGTCCTTTTTCATGTACAGCCCCTTCCAAATTTCCCTTCCATTTTGTTAATAAGTCAAGGGTCCTGTACCCTCCTATATTTTATCAGTGTCCACAGTCCTGCTATGCTTTTACTTTTTCACAAGGTGGACGTTGGGGAGTTTTTGTTTTATATATTTTCAGGTGCTCGGGCGCAGCAAGTATGAAAGATTGGCTACGTGTGCAACGATATGTGGAGAAGTGCTTTGTCCGGCCAGGACTTAACCGCGAAGCAGTCATGCAGTTCCCAAACAATGGAGTGTGAGTGGAGAGAGTGCAGCCGTCCCCAAGTACCAACCCACGGTCTAGTACTGAGATTCAGCCATTAGGGCTCAGTTTCCTTTGTAGTCGGATAGGCCTTCTTTACTTATCTGAGGTGTAGTAAAGGAACCAACATTGTCCAGGAGTCAGTCGTCCGTCGCGCATCTCTAGCCCAGGCTCAAGGTGACGTTGCTCAGCACAGCTCGCAGCCAAGCCACTGCTGGGTGTAGCGATCAACTCCACTTTGTTTACACTATCTAGGTCATGTATCATGCACTTAAGAGACACTTGTGCAATAATACAGTTGACTTACCTCATTATGATTCTGTGCATATATGTGCATTAACTGGTGATCCACAATGCAACCCGTGCATACATAAGTTCACATTAAGACTATTCCTCTATGTATTAGTTTCATAGCGCACCCTGGATGATGCTTCCCCCTCGCATGTTAGTATTAACCTCTGTTACGGGCCTCAGCTAAGCCATATGCCTGTTGGTAAACACATCACATACGTATACCCTGTACAATTTTATCATTATGTCCTGTCTCGTGGTTTTATGCGGATTATAAACAAGCCAGAAGCTGTTTACCACTTATATTCTCAACATCATCAATGACCTATGCCCATACGTACATCGTATACCCTAATTCGTGTCATCCCACCACTATACCCATCATAATGCACGTTACCCCTGGAGGTATACTAAATATCTCATTTTCTGCACGGCCACCAGCATATGACGATTATTACTTGATAACGTCTTCACAATTCTTTATAGAACACATCCCAAAACAATCACCGGCCCTGCTTCAGTTCCGTAGCACTCTGGGTAACACGATGATTGTCATTATACCCTTCCAAACTGTACTTGAATCACGAGGGACATGCCTCACAACTTACGATTTATTATTTTATCTCATGTCATCAAAAGCACAGAAAAACTGACCAAAGACTAAACCATGGATTCATTAAAGATAAGTTATGCAAGGTAAGAATGGAAAAATTAGATGGTTGCATTGTGTTTACAGGATTGTATATGTATTAGTTTAACTTCCTGTCAGGCGCTTGTTATTTATATGGATATGTATACTCCCTCCTCGTTTATTCGGTAAGCATCTGGCGCCTATTGGTGGGAATAGGTTTGATCATGGAATATCCATGCCCCTATGTC